>QPKB01000009.1:10456428-10474062 GCA_003546025.1 Camphora micrantha | reverse complement strand
ATTATGGTTAGCTATCATGGACGAATCTTTTGGGTATACCGAAGCGACAAATAATGTTGGTACACAAGAATTGAAGAACTGGTGAGGTCTTCATTTCACTCAGTCCAAATGCTTCTAACCACTTGGAGAAATAATCCGTAGCGGCAAAGATGAAGCAATAACCTTTGCTTGATGGTGGAGAAATAGGACCTAAGATGTCCATACCCCAGGCTTCAAAAGGCTATGAGATCGTTGTAGGATGTAGCCATTATGGAGGCATGTGGACATAATCTCCATGAATTTGGCATTGTTGGCAGCGCTTAGCAAATTGCATTGCGTCAGCTACCATGGTGGCCAATAATAACCTAACCTTTTTATCTAATCGTAGAGCTTAGGACCAGCCTGATGGGCTCCACAAAGACCAGCATGAACTTCTTTGAGTGTTTCCTCGACCTCTTATTGCGACAAGCAGCGTAGGAGTATTTCATCTTAGGATTTTCTGTAAAGTGTTTTTGAAGGAATATCCAAATGAAAGTTTGGGGCTCATCTTTGAATGCATACCCGCTCTTTTGGATCTTCAGGTAGGATTCCGAAAGAGGTTTGAGGAAGGATATCCGACTTCCAACCAGTTAGTGGCATTCAGCAAGTGCTTAGTGTGTGTTAAGAAGAGGGAGAATCCTTATTGACACTATAATTCGCATGTTTTCCCCTTCTTGGATTGCCATAGACGCTGCAAGTCCAGCCAGGGCATGTGTACGGATGTTTTCACCTCTAAGGATGTGGGTGATGTGACAGATGTCAAACTTTTGTCGATGCGATTGTGCCTTGTTGTAGTAAGGCAACAAATCGAGTTTCTTGACTTCGAATTTCTGATTCATTTGGTTGACGTTTAGTTGAGAATCTCCAAAAGCTTCGAGCACAGTGATGCCGGATTCGAGGGCGAGTTCCAATCCTACAATCAGGGCTTGGTATTCAGCTGCATTGTTTGAACATGGTTCCAGTAGCGAGAAAGCGTGTGGAATCATGTATTTTTCGGGACTAACAAAGAGAATGCCAACTCCCAAGATCAGCTTTCTTTTTTTTATTAGTCCTGGTTGCGCCGTCGAAGTACATATTCTAGGAAACATTTGATAAGGAAATCTCCACAGTGTAGACAGGTTCGTCTGGGAGATCATCCCTGAGTGGAGAATCTTTAGGCAATGAATGCTCTGTGAGAAAGTCTACTAGAGTTTGACATTTGATTGCCTTTTGTGGTACATACCTGTCGCGACCCCGGATCGGGTCCCTGAACGGGCAGGCCTAATCCGGGATCGGGACTGATGAAATTGCGGATGATGAATGAATGATACACAATCCTATGAATTAATTTAAATCAAAACGTATACGAGTCCATCAAGGATACCACTCGTACACGCGATTTCCCACAGGTGTCCATGGTGAGGATATCACATCGACATGAATATTTCTTTTAAGTGCGGAAGTGTGTAGCAAATTTAATTCATATATTCATGTCCAAGATAGCAAGATAAAAACATATTTGAAACTGGTATCAAAATGAACAATGATCATTAGCTACTTCCCAAAGGAAAGTTAAAGTTTACAACAATGTCATTTAACTACAATTCCCAAAAATAGAGGCCAACAAAGGCCAATATGAACAAAATAGGAAGTTCCCAAAAGAATGATTAATTCCTAACCCAAAATGTTACGTGACTCAAACATCCAAATGTCTAAACGACATCATCGGCATGCCACTCAACTAGATGTTGCGGTTCTTCGACCGCCTCCTCGTGCTCCTCCTCGGGGAAACCGACAACAGGACCTAAGTACCAAAACAAGGGTCAAACACGACAGTTTGGCAGGTGGGTGAAAAGATAATGCAGTAATAAAAGTTACCTTGGAAAACCTTAAAACCTGATAAAACAATAAATCTCATAAAACAGGATGATCATTTATTCGAAACATATATGCAATATAAAACATGTAAGGTATCCAAGGAAATTGGGAAAAAAGCAATATGGCAACCACACGAAGCTAACTCCTCTATCACCGAAGTGACATGAGCATATCAGGATGTTGACCTCAGTCACCGAAGTGAGGAGATGCAACATAAGTAACATATACATATACAATAATAATAATACGTGACATGACCACGGTAGCGAACCGGGCATCGGGCACTGTCGCAACCCCGGACCGAGGCCGCGGCCGTTAAAGTGCGATTATAAGATTATTTGAAAGATTAAGATGATTAAACCTCCCACAGGTTCCCGCGGTGAGGGTTCCAAACAAACACACATGGAACAACCAACTCACATGATTAAGTATGCGGAAGCGCGTGGCAAATTACATCCTAACATATCATGTCATAATAGGAAACATAATGACATCGAGACATAAATATCAGAATGAAAACATAACGAGGCATTCCCATAATAATTCAAGTTGTAAAGTTAACAAAGTAAGTTAAGTTATTACACTTCCCAAAATAAGAGGCCAACAAAGGCCAATACAATTCCCAAAAAGTATATTAAAATCCCAAAAAGTAATTCATCGAACTCGTGACCCATCCAAACGTCTACATGACGTCGTCGGGTTGCCACTCGCGTGCTAAGGTAGGCCCAACAGCCTCCTCCGGGCACTCCTCCTCAAAGGGAGGGTCTCCTGCACCTGGTCACCAAAATACAAGCATCAAACACGACGGTTTGGCAAGAAATCATTTAAGTGAAAGCATGTAAAACAAGGTTAAATCGAGGATATACTGAAATACTTTACTAAATCAAAGACACACTAACATGAATGCATAACATATATATATCATGAATAGTAAATCCACATAGAGCCCATCCTTTCTCTATCATTTATAAATGAAAAGAGTAAGCACGCACGACAAGCACGAATATATATAATATAGCACGACACGATTCCCACAAAAACGGGATTCCGGCCGCGGAACCGGACACGCACGATGTGTAATAAATACACTACTAATCTGCAGTTAGTTCACATGTTTAAGGACCCCCAGACAGTGGATCAGACTGAAAGGGCAGTCCAAGCTCTGTGGTGTTCACTTGAGTTCATGAATGCACAAAACACGCTAAACACGATTCAAACATATCGAAAATAAAAGGGGAAATCACTTATCACGACAAGACGAGGCACGACTAACACAATGCATAATATATATGCTCACAACTTATAGAAGTGATCCCCATTTAATACTTGAAACACAACTTGAAACATATCTTGGAAATACTTGAAACACATCTTGAAACACATCTCGTAACGAGCTTAAAGACTTGACTTCAAAACGAGTACACGACATAACTTGCGGTCTTAAATCCACTTTCAAAACACGATAATTTTATCAAGTACATGCTTAGGCTATTTATTGGGCATTGGTTGATTGGAACTCTATAATTAAAATACAAAGTTTGGTGTCCCCGAAGTTAGTATATAGCACGGAGTTCCATTCACACAATGTCCACTTAAGGTCCTTAATATAGCCTAGTTTTCAAATTTTAAAAGAAAACGCAAATGGGCAAAAATCTCAAAAACAGGGGAAATTCCAGGGTGCCCGGTCGACCGCGCCCTTGGCCGGTCGACCGCGTACACTGAGAGCCCGGTCGACCGGCCAAGTCCCGGTCGACTCAAAGTTGTAACTTTTATTCCATGCACAGTGTTTTGGTCAGGTTCCAGAGAACCTGACCCTGTGTCGCCGGTCGACCGCGCCTGGGCCGGTCGACTGCGTGAACTGCAGGGACAGAAAATCCCGCAGTGCAGCAGGTCTTCCAACTGGGACCAAAATCCAGTGTCCCCGGTCGACCGCGCCCTTGGCCGGTCGACCGCGTACACTGCGGAAATCAGAACCCAGTTCAGATTTCTGCAGTGCACTGGTCCTTCTTCCATTCCTTTCTTTTCTACAATCTTTCCAACCTAATTAGCAAACTAAATACATGAATGTAACATGTTGTCAAGGCTCACATTGGGCATTCATTTCATACTAAAACAAATCATTAACATGGAAACCCATTTCAAAATCCTTGAAACCCTTTCTTATCAAAACAATTCCAAACTTCAACCAAAACAAGACTTGATAAAAAAATATGAAATCTGAATGTTTGGAAAGCTATTAAACATGCTTGCATTATCTAAAGTAAGATCATAATCATGAAAACCTAAATAAGCAAGACATTTGTACCAAATAACAAATCCAAGAACACACATGCACAATCACTCAAATAGATCACTTGCCTTAGCCAAATGAACACAAGTTCTTTCTTCAAGCACTCCAAACCAAAGGTCAAGCCAAGAACTACAAAATCTCATGAAAAATCCATTCAAAACTCACCCAAAAACACAACCAAGCAACCCATTTAGAAATAGGTGCTATAGGTTAGAAAAACATGCTCTTTAGGAATAGAAAGAACTCTATTGAAGAGATGGGTTGTTGCCCTTACCTAAAGGTGCCCAAACGAAATGCAAAGAGAGAAATGAAGATCTCTTCCAACAAGAAACTTCAAGAAAATGGTACCAATAGGAAGCTTGTCTTGAGAGGAAGAAGGTGATGGTCTTAGAATTTCATTTGGAGTCTCCTAGCTCAAGCAATCATGAAGAGAAGGAGAAGAGAAAAGAGGGTTTTCTCAACCTAGGGCAAGGAAGTTGCAGGATTTTGTTGTGGAATGGGGAAAAAGAAAAGGGAAAGTAGCTTAAGTGCTTGCAAGTGGGTCCCCTTTAGTGCAAATCTTGCATGAGTCAAAACATGATCTTATGGGCCTCAAATGAAGTCGACGAAGAAGGATAAAACGATCCTTGAAATATCTAGTTTCCAAAAAGTATATTTTTGACATGGTTTTGGGATCTCGAAAATCGTGTCCAGATTTGAGTGTGAAAAGGCTATTTTACCCTTTTTGGCCAAAACTTGAGTTTCTGGGCTTCAAACACAATTGAGCTAAACACGAAAGTTGCACATAATCATAAAACCAATCAAATGAGATGAAAATCACGATTCACACAAAACCAAACACAATCTTCCCACGCTTGCACGTACACCCAGGCCTTCCGGAGCGAGCCTAATAAACACTAAACGTTCTCGAACTCCCCCAAAGCTATAACCATGACCAAAACTAATCACATTCTAACCCACGATAACTAAACTCAAATCAAGACTAAGCACACACTAAGCAAACACTATTGGGTTAATCCTGGGTTGGGGTTTGACAGGCACCACAGTAGCAATCTGCGGCATCGGGATAAGACCATAGTAATAACCGGGTAGTGGGATCCAAACTGCAGCTGGCGGGACGGGAGGGGGATCTCCAAGTCGGTGGATCAGACCGGCAATGTTATCCAAGCTTAGTGGTGCCGACTCATAGGTCAAATATCGTAAATCAAGACATGTACAAAAATTCATATGATGCACTTCTATAAACGGGCGGGACAGGGTGCTCAAGGCACAAATATCATTTCAAACGGGAAGTGCATATCGGGACTAGCAAAATGCTACAGTTGCAAATTCAGTATTTTCGGGAATGATAAATCATAAATCATGAAGTTCGGGACAAGCATCGGGATTCAAAATTCGATCAAAGTGAATAAAGGTCCCGTATGTCAAATTTAATAAAATTGGCACTCGAGTTTGGAGACATTTTGGGCTCTTTATACACCTTAGGATTTTCTCAAGGTTTCAAATGAATCTATGTGTCATGTATTCTTTCTCAAACAGAGTCCATACATATCTATGGTTGAACAGTCCCCATCATTCTCTAAAAGGGTGCACAAATGATTGGGACAGAATCTTCTTAATTTCTCTTCATTTCAGAATTTCTATGGAATTTCGGTCAGCTAGCGGTTAGCTGCCGATGGGTTCAGCGGTTAGCCGTTGGCTAACCGTGATGTTGACCGCGGATTTCTGCGAAGAAATCATGCTCTCGGGAAAAGTAACCATGACAGCACGGTTAGCTAGCGGTTAGCCGCCAGTGGGTTCGGCAGTTAGCCGCTGTTTAACTGTGAGGCTAACCGCAGGTTCTGGGCGAAGATGTGCTCTTTGGAAAGCTGACCGCAATGATTCTGTTGGATGGCGGTTAGCCACCGGTCACCAAGCGGCTAGCCGACAGGTGACCGCTGACTGACTACTAGGTGCGGAAATACCCCACTGTGTCTAGATTTGAGCCCATTTCTCCTTCAACCCTTTCCCTTCATTCCCATTCATCTTCCTGCAATAAGATGAGCTAAAATGCTCCTCCAAATCATCATTCAACACTTCTCCAATACTCCTATGAGTATTCATCCAATCAACCATTCTTCTTCTCATTCACATTCAACCACAAATAGGAGAGAAACAATCCATAATCACAAGGAGTCATTTAAACTTCTATCAAGCAACAAATGAATGCTAACAACCACATTTCCAAAACATTAAATGAATTAATAAGACTCATTAATGTACATTTATTTCAAGTAATGCAAATCAATAATAGTATGAAATATATATTGAAATCATCAATGCATTTCATTAAAACCATTCAAAACTCAAAATATCAAATCATCCACTTGCCTCAAGGTCTCTAACAAGCTATCCAAGCACAAGACCACAATCTCTACAAAAACCCCCCAAAACCACCCTAAAATGGGTCAAACAATGAAATAGGAAGAGAGAGCTTCCAATAATGGAAATGGAGCTCCTCTAATGTCACAAGAACACAAATCTAGAAGATAGAGATGATTGCTTACCTATAGGTTCTCCAAATGGGCAAGACAAGCTCAATGGGGATCTTGGAGTGAAGAGTTTTCTTCAAGAATAGTGCCAATGGAAAGCCTTGAAGGAGAGGAGGAGGATGGTGACATCCATTCTTCAATTTGTACAAGGTTTGGTGGAGATTTTGTGATGGAAAGCAAGAAGAAGAAGAAGAATAAGGAAAAACCCTAGACAAGCTCTTGTTGTGCTGGAAATGGAGAAGGAAAGAGATGGGTTCTCTTATAAAGCAATTGCAAGTGGGCTCCACCACTAGAAATCTTTGTGGGGTCAAAATCATGGCTTTCGGGACTTCAAATGAATTCGACGAAGAAGGAAGAAATGATCGTCGAAATTTCTAGTTTTTAAAAAAGTATATGTTTCACGGGTTTCGAGAATATCAAATATTGTGTACAGATTTAGTGTAAAAAGACTGTATTGCCCTCAATGCAATGAAAGTCAGGTTTCAGGACTCGGGACGGGAACGAGATCAACATGAAAGTTGAAGAGATCGACGAGATTAGTAAAACGGGATAAAAAAAATCCAAAGAATCTCGAGTAATCCCCCAAGTAAACGCAAAGTCATACAAGGAACCCCCAAAGGGCCCCACTAATCACAAAGGCACTCAAAATTCCCCAAAGCTATAACAAAGCTATTCTAAACCCAACTAAATGAAAACACACTAAACACACTTAGAGCTAACACACGACTTAATCAACACTAATCGAGGTCACTCGGGTCGGGTCTTACAATACCTAATATCGAATTACGGTAGAAGGATGGACCATTTTGCCAGTCAAGCATTGAGAGAACCTGCTTTTGTGACAAGGACCTTTAAGAGATTGATCCTTGAAATGAGGTAGACTGTGTTGGACAGCAAGTAGTGACGTAGCTTTTGTATGGCGAACATCACTGGAAGGATTCTTTTTTGACTGGAGTATCTTCTAACATGCTCTACACCTACTAACATGCGACTGAGGTAATATAGAGCATCTTCTTTTCTTTCAACATTTTCTTGTGCGAGTAGAGCGCCCAAAGAATAGTCGAGAGCTCTTGTGTACAAGATGAATGGTTTTCCAGTTGTGGGGGCAGCCAACACTGGAGGTTTGGTCAGGTATGTTTTGATGTCTTGAAATGCAGCTTCACATTCAGCAGTGTCGTGACCCCGGACCAAGACCCGGGCCCCGCGACGATGATTGATGAGATAAGATAATTAATTTCCCACAGGTTCCTATTGGGTTTTGTGTATGCCCTAAAGCCCACTGACAGCTTCCACATCTCTGTTACTGGATATTTATTGGTTATTTATTAGAATTTTTGTTTTTCTCTCACTGCATGTATATATGTATGTTTGTATAAGGTCCATTGTTTCTAGTAAATGACTTGGGTGTGTAGTGGCTACACATAGACAGGTTTGAGTCATGGACACTTGAAACAATAAACTGGTTCATAACTGAGAGATGAAGTTGGGCACTTCATCTTGGTATAAGTTATAGTGAGATACTCTCCTGTATTCAGGGTGACTTACCTTAGTCACAGGAGGCTTTTCCGGATTTATCTCATTAGTGCATGTGTCATGCATTGAACAGGACCATTTGAAGGTGTGATCTCTAAAATAGTACTATCATTGAGAGAGATCAATCCACCTTATGCTACTGAGAGACCAGTGCTCTTAATCTTGAGCATATGTGGATGAACTAACGAAGTCGAGTTCTTGTACTTTAATTCACTATGGGTGAGATCCTGTTCATGGGTCGACAGCTCTGTGTTTTGGGTACTCGAGCTTGATTAGTTGGGACGTGCAAATGCAATAAAGAATCTATGCCATCTAGTAATGGAGTGATCGTCCCCTTAGAATTATCCAATTAATCATCAAAATCTAAGATCTTAGTATATGGATGTTACATATGGATGTTGAACTTGTGGGTCGCTCCCTAGACCAAGAGAAAGATATCCGCATGATGATTAAGTCGAGGATATGAAGTTCTAAGGGTTAGATATAATGAAGAAGGTTGATAGTACGTCGGATAACCTTACTTGATTATGGATGTTACATAGAGGGGCATTTCGGTCATTTCTCTTAGTAGGTCGAAGACGAATGTCATTACCTGACGAGCTTATTTTATATTTAATATTTGTCCGTGGAGTGCAACCATAACTCTTTAGTGGAATGAGTTAGGGTTAGAATGACCTTAATGTTGCTATGGGGTTAGCATGGACATTTTGGTCATTTTGGGAGCCAATGGCAAATATGTCTTTTGGTCCCTTCTCTAGCCACTTTCCTATATTGGCAAGGTTTCCTAAATTATTTAGATGATGTGTGAAGAAGAAATAATTTTTGAGTGTAAATTCAAATAGGCCTTTGGTGGCATACATGAATTACAACACTAAATAAATTATTGGTGCATGAGTCATAGTGTGTGTGGGCTAGCCAATGTGGTCCCTTATGTGTGGGTCCCAAGATTGTGTAGGTCCTATCACTTGGAAGGCTGAAATTCTTTTTGTGCAAGTTTTCCTAAAGATTGAAGTATCCTAATTATCTTGGGAAACTAAAAATTAGGAGAGATGGACGTCCATAACTGATTGGTTTGTTTTTTAAAAAAGGAGGCTCCTCTTAGTTGCAACAAATTGGAGAGAAAAAAGAGGAACAACCCAAAGAAAACTTCCAACAAGTTTTTGAACGTCCATTGCACAAGGGAGGGCTCTAGCTGATTGCATTTTATCTTCTTAAAAAGGAGAAGACATTGAGATCTGGACTCTACACTTCAGATCAAGGAAAAACTATTAGAAGGAAGCCTAGTTTGTTCCCACAAACACTAGCCAATCAGATTAGGATAAAGAGGAATAGAGGAGAAGACTAGAAGGGAAACCTGCTGCAGAAATTCCAGCAAGGTGTGCTGAAAGTTGTGGCCTACAGATCTGATCTCAAAGTTCAGAAATTGGTGTTTTTATAACCCAAGAACATCAGGTAAGTGTTCTCTTGTTTCTCCTTTCATTATCTACACGTTGATCATGATTTCATGGTGTTTTTTGTGTGATTTACATGACTGGTTTCAGCAGTCCAGATCAAATTTGATTTGATTTTGAAAATTCCAGCCATAGATCTCTTTTTCTTTTAAGAGATCAGTTTTGAATCGCACCTACTTACGGTTCCCACGGTAAGGATTCCAAGGATATGTAAATCTAGCTCACACGATCAAATAGGCGGAAGCGTGTAGCAATTCACATCATAACCATATAAGAACATATACATCATCAAGACTAAAATATCCGAGAAGGAATTATAACTTGACATTCCCATCATAGTTCAAGTTACAAGATTAATCAAAGTGTGTTAATTTGTTACATCCCAAAATAAGAGGCCAACAAAGGCTAATACAATACCAAAAGTATACAAAACCCAAAATGATATAAATCGAACTCATGACCCGTCTCGATGTCTAGATGACGTCGTCGGGTTGCCACTCGCGAGTTGGGTTTGGCTCAACAGCCTCCTTCGGGCATTCCTCCTCAAAGGCAATGCCGCCTGCACCTGGACACCAAAATAACGAGCATCAAACACAACGGTTTGGCAGGTAATCAATTTATGCATGAGCATGGAATAATAATGTTTAATTGAAAACATAAAAGAACAATTTACTGAACTTAAAATAAATACTTGACTGAGATACGTTTCAAAATAGAGACAAACTAGCATGGATACATAATATATCATGAATCATAAATCCATAAAGAGCCCATCCTTTCTCTGTCATATATAATGAAAAGAGTAAGCACGCACGACGAGCACAATATACATAATATAACAAGACACGATTCCCACAAATACGGGATTCCGGCCGCGGAACCGGACATGCACGATGTATAATAAAACACACGACAAATATGCAGATAGTCCACATATTTAAAGACCCCCTGTCGCGACCCCGGACCGGGTCATCGGGCCTAATCAGGGATTGGGAACTAATTTTGGTTGGATGTATGATTTTATTATGTATGAATTGATTTAAATCCAAAACGTATACGAGTCTACCAAAGGGTACCACTCGTACACGCGATTTCCCACAGGTGTCCGCGGTGAGGATATCACATCAACATGAATATTTCTTTTATGTGCGGAAGCGTGTAGCAAATCTATTTCATACATTCATGTCCACGATAACAAGATTAACACATGTTTAATACTAGTATCAAAATGAGCAATGATCATTAATGCTATAACCCCAAAAGAAAGTTAATGTTTACAACAATATATTTTAATTACATTGTTCCCAAAAATAGAGGCCAACAAAGGCCAATATAATTAAAATAACAAGTTCCCCAAAAGAATGGTTAGTTTCTATCCCCAAAATGTTTCGCAGCTCGAGCACCCGAATGTCTAGACAACATCATCGGTGTGCCACTCAACTAATCGTTGCGGTTCGCCGACCGCCTCCTCAAGCTCCTCCTCAGGGAGACCGATAACGGGACCTGAGTACCAAAGCAAAGGGTCAAACACGACGGTTTGGCAAACGGGTGAAAATGTTAGATTGTATGGACTCAATCCATCATATGATGTAATAAACTGATTAATTTCTTTATTTATCAATAATATCATACTTTCCTTTCATGAGATGAATGGTGTTTTACTACTTAATGCACATGACCAATACAAATGACATAAATGGTTCATGAGATGAACCGGGTCCCATTAGTATATTAGATGTGATATATGTGTATGGATGAGATCCACACACAGGAGACATTTGTCACAAATCTTATACTTAAACATCTTCACAACCGGTGATGAGACTGGGCATCTCATCTGATAAGGTTGCAGCGCTTTGATCACTATAAGATAGTGTGATTTGTCTCGATCATCAGAATGTAAGATTCTGGATCACGGTGCCGGTACATTGGATGTATTGAAGGACCATGAGAAGCACCTTATGGAATACTGTCTCGAGTTTAAGGTTTGCTCTCATAATTCCCTAACAATAGGCTCTCAATCCTGAGACATTGATGAACTCAAGTTTCTATCTATTCATTTGCTTTGAGTCACCAATGAGTGAGGCCAACTGTAGGTCAACACCTCGGTGTCTTGGGTATGTGGTAGTAGGACTGTGGGAACATCCAATGGTCAAGATGGAATCTATCTATATTATCCCCTTTGTGCCAATTAATGGATTTATCATTAGTAAGTGCGCACCCATCTCAATTAAGAGTTAATTGGATGGTACTGATGATCACTGTGATTAATTGGGGCTCAAGGATAATAAGATGTGGATTTAAATTGGTGGGACATTATTAGTCCAGTTAATCCATGGATATTGATAGAGGGGCTTAATTGTGGTAATCGGGAAGTTTAGGGTCTTCATTGTAATTTATTCCTAAGACTGGAGTGCAATTGCATTTATATAGTGGTGTTATTTGCAATTAACTGTGGGCCCGGATTACACATGAGATGTGGGGTCACGTGTCCCAGTTGGAGCCAGCTTTCTATGGAATCCCTAGTGGTCCCCACGCTAGCCCAAGTTATTGGATAGATACTAATCCTACTAGAACTCTAAGATGAAGGAATTAGGAAGTTACTATTTCTATTTGAAGTGGGACTTCTAATAGTGGTAATAGTAAGCTTACTATTTTGTGTAGAAGTAAGACTTCTATTTCAATTAGTACAAGAGAAGGATGTTGCTTAATGCTATAAAAGGAGAAACAAAGGGCTGGGATTTCTATCCTTGGAATTCACGCCCAAAACCCCTTTGTGCAAGAGTTGCACATACTTCTCTTCTCCTTCTAGTTCTCTTCTAGTTTCCTTTAGAGCTTCTAGTTGTTTTCTTTAGGAGATCCCACCCATCTCCTTTAGAGAAGAGATCTGATACGGGCCATAGCGTGGAAGGCTAAGAGGTCTTGGAGATCTAAAGTTGTTTTCTTCTCCATCAAAGTACAACCGGACAACAAAGGTATAATATGCTTCTCTAATCTTTTGTAGATTATTTTGCATGGTGCTGCTTGTAATATTGCTGTATATGGTATATGAGTATGAGGGATTGCATCCTGGATATGGTTGATGGCCTTATGGACGTTTGATCCCTGAGTCAAGAGGGTCAAAAGTTTTGAAATCACATCCACGAGGCCCACCTATTTCCAACAGAAAAGACATAACAATAAGGAAGTTACCTTGGAAAACGTTTAAACCTGTCAAAGCAATAGTTTCATAAAACGAGAGAATCATTTATTCAAATACATATGCAATGTAAAAACATGTAAGGTATCCAAGGGAACGGGAAACAGACAAGATGGCAACCACACATAGCTAAGTCCTCTATCACCGAAGTGACATGTGATGGACCCGATTCCTTCCCTCTCTCCCGCTGCCTCCACCCCGGGTCTTTCGGGGTACGGCGGAGGGGAGGAGAAGAAAAAGGTAAAGGGTTTCAACATCTTTTTTTTGTACGGGTATGCCAATTTCACTTTTCTACTTGGAATTTAGAAACGGTGATCCGAAGATCCACCTTCACAAGTAGAAAGGGGAAATGAAACTTTTTCTAGTTTTCCATTGCACACATATTTTAAGAAAAGAGACAAAGGGGTTTTTTTTGAATGCCGTGAAAGGCGATTTCATTTGTTGCCGTGAAAGGCGATTTTGCCGTAAAAGGCGATTTACAAGTCTCATCCATTATGAAAGACAAGAATTGTGATTTTTGTCTCTAAAAGGAAAATAAAGTACAATAGAAATCAAGAAAAGGAATCTGACTTCTCATTCGATTGTGGGGACACGTTCAGATCGACGGTCGCGAGTCATGTATGGGCTCCTCCATCGTCCATGCAGATGAGAACACGATGCTTGGATTCTTGGCTCGGCTTTCTAACCTCAGATTTTTAAAGGACAAAGACCAAGAGAAGGTCTTATATCCGATAAAAAGCTAAGTAAACGGGCTAAAAAGCCACGTTTTAGCCATGTTGGTAGAAGAAGGGAGGTCCTTGGGGGGGTGGCCCCCCAAGGGTGCTTCAATCACCTTTTTGTGGTCTTTGCAGCAGAGTTGCAGGGCTTCTAGATTTTTTGTCTTCTTCGGGGGGAAAGCGAGAGATAGATCCGGATAGCACTAGCCTTGTTTCCCTTTGGAATGCCCTCCTATTTATAGGCCTTTGGTAGCCATTTAGGAGGGTTTATGAGCATTGAATGCATTAATACTCATAATGGGAGGAGTTACAAGTTTTAAAGTATTTGTTTTGTAACTCCTTTTTCCTTGAATCTGATTGGCCGATGGAGAATAATGAGCTTTTAATTGCCTTTAATCCCCATCATGGGAGGAGTTTCATGGCTTTAATGCCATAAATCCTTTGACTTGTAACTCCCATTTGCTTGCTTTTGATTGGGCCGTCCAAAATAATGAGTTAATGACCGCATTAACTTGTCATAAAACGGGTCATTTAACTTCATTAATTGGTCGCCAAGTCGCTCGAAGAGTCGCGGGCCGCGCCGCGTCTTTTGGAATTCTTCTTGCGATGACCGCCGGTGGATCCACATGTTGTTTGATGTCGGATGGCGATGAAATTTTAGACATTGATCAATGTCAACGTGCCGGCAACATCTGTCCTGTCGATTTCACGATCGGGCGGGCAGAAAGTGTGCTTTCTTTGTCGGCCGGTTGGCGAATTCGAGGCATCTAATGATCATCCAATGATTTCGGCGGCGAATCCGTGATGTTGACGAAGATCGACGGATTTTCATGCACGAAAATCAGATTTTGGAAAAATCACAGGGGCCAATCAACTCGAAACGCGAAAAGGACCCGAAAAAGTGGGTTTCCGGCGACTTTTGGGTCGCCGAAATTCCATGGTCGCCGGCGACCATGGGCCGGCGACCATGGGCCAAGGGTCGCCAGCGACCATGGGCCTTGGGCCCGTTTTTTGGTCGCCTTTCGGTCGCCGTTTCTTCGCCGTTTTTTCGATCTTTTTTCATTCTTTTTTCTTCTGATTTTTTCCTGACATTTCCCCTCATTTATTGGCCTGATTCTCTTGAAGAAAACCCGACGAGAAGCCACGCAAATCGGAGCACAAAGTTTCCTATTTTTCTGGAAAGCTGAAGACTTTGTTGTGCGGTTTTGCCGATTTTTTGTCAAGCATTGAAACTAGGCCAAACGATGTCGGAATGACCTGAAATTTGACGTGGAGCTTCTTGAGCATTAGATAGGACCAACCATAGGCTTTGGTTTGAGTTTTGAAGTCTTTTGGGGCCCCGCAAACGCTTGCCTTAATTTCGCCATGAGAGAAATGCCGAGCTTTGACTTGTGGTCAACCGATGTCCGATTGACCTGAAATTTGACAGGGAGCCTCCTGGGTAGTAAGTAAGACCAACCATGGGCTTTGGTTTGAGTTTTGAAGCCTTTTGGGGTCCCGCAAACGCTCGCCTTGATTTCATCTCGAGGAAAGTGCCGAGCTTCGAAACTAGGCCAAACGATGTCCGTTTGACCTAAAACTTGACAGGGGACCTATTGGAGTCATTTTGAGATGATCCATTGGCTCCAATTTGGATGCCATGATTCCGGGGTACTCCGTCGCCGATGGGCTTGTTTTTGCTTCCCGAGAGTTGATGAAGGGTCAAACGTCGTCCGTTTGATTTGAAATTTGGCAGGGGGCCTTTTGGAGGTATTTTGAGACCATCCGTAGGCTCTGATCGAAGTTTTGAAGTCTTCGACACTGTCGCTGCCGGGAGCTCCTGTCTGTCTGTCGGAGGAGTGAAGTTAGGCCAAATGATGTCGAAATGGCCCGAAACTTCATGTGTACCCCTCTTTTGGCTGCTTTGAAGGATCTTGCAGTTTTTGTTTGATTCTGACAAGATCTGGTGCTTGAAGTGGCGCCTTCCTATTTATGGCAGGATGTGGCTCCATGTAGCTTTTGGTGTTGAAGGGACATAGTGACATTTTTGGTGTCAACAACATGAGCATATCGGGATGTTGTCTCAGTCACCGAAGTGAGGAGATTCAACATAAGTAACATATACATATACATAATATAATACGAGACGGGACCACGGTAGCGAACCGGGTATCGGGACAAGACCACGGTAATAACCGGGTAGCGGGATCCAAACTGCAGCTGGCGGGATGGGAAAAGGTCTCCAAGTCGGTGGATCAAATCGGCAAGGAAAGCCAAGCTTAGTGGTGCCGACTCATAGGTTAAATCATGTAAAACAAGACATTTACAAATCATATGTAATGCACTTAAATAAATGGGCGGGACGAGGTGCTCAAAGGCACTAATTTAATTTTCAAACGAGAAGTGCATATCGGGGCTAGCAAAAGCTCTAGTTGCAAATTCAATGTTTTCGGGAATAATAAATCACATTTCTTGAAATTCGGAACAAGTATCGGGATTCGATATAAATCAAGTGAATAAGGACCCCGATTGTAATGATCACTTGGTACTCCTTGAGTTTGGAGACATTCCGGGCTCTTTATGCACCTTAGGTATTCAAACTTTAATCGAATTTTAAATAAACAAAACATAATCGAGATGGGATCCTAAGCACAATATTAATCTAGTAGTACCTTACAACCTACTCAGTCATCGAAAGGAAAACGGATTCGCGATACCCAAACAAACCAATTTCGCGTTTAGATAAAAGAAAGGATATCCTGTCGTTCCGTACCGTTCAAGATTAAATTAGGTTAAGTACCGATACAACCGGATTAACCATGAGGAATGTCGGTTCAACCATCCTCACAAGAAGTCAAACGGGTCCACAAAAGGGTCACTAAGTTCCACTTAAAGTCCATCTAACATAGGGCAAAAATCCATATTTCAGCAGGGTGTCCAGTTGGGCAGGTCGACCTGGCCCTTGGCCGGTCGACCCAGTACACAGTGGGCTCGGTCGACCGGCCAAGGGCCAGGTCGACCGGGAGTTGTAAATTAAAATGCAGGAATAGTGATTTGGTCAGGTTCCAGAGAACCTGACCATGTGTCGCTGGTCGACCGAGCCACATTGTCAAACCCCAACCCAGGATTAACCCAATAGTGTTTGCTTAGTGTGTGCTTAGTCTTGTTTGAGTTTAGTTATCGTGGGTTAGAATGTGATTAGTTTAGTCATGGTTTTTAGCTTTGGGGGAGTTCGAGAACGTTTAGTGTTTATTAGGCTCACTCAGGAAGGCCTGGGTGTACGTGCAAGCGTGGGAAGATTGTGTTTGGTTGTGTGTCAATCGTGATTTTCATCTCATTTGATTGGTTTTATGATTATGTGCAAGTTTCATGTTTAGCTCATTTGTGTTTGAAGCCTAGAAAATCAAGTTTTGGCCAAAAGGGGTAAAATAGCCTTTTCACACTCAAATCTGGACACGATTTTCGAGGTCCCAAAACCATGTCAAAAATATACTTTTTGAAAACTAGATATTTCGAGGATCGTTTTATCCTTCTTCGTCGACTTCATCCGAGGCCCGCAAGTTCATGTTTTCCTTGATACAAGAATTAGTTCTAATGGGTCCCATCTTGCAATCACTTAACCTCCTTTCCCTTCTCTTCCTCTCCATTCTACAAATCTCTGCAATTTTTCTAAACTTAGGGCTGGGAAAAACCCCTCTTTTCCCTCTTCTTCTTCCCTTGAATGCTTGAGCTAGGAGACTCCAAATGAAATTCTAAAACCATCATCTTCTCCTCTCAAGCTAAGCTTTCCATAGATGCAATTTTCTTGAAGTTTCTTGGTGGGAAGGATCTCCATTTTCTTCTTCACTCCTTGTTTGGGCATCTCTAGGTAAGAGCTTCAACCTATCTCTTTAATGGAGTTTCTTCTACTCCAAAGATCTTGTTTTTTCTAACTTGTAGCAACCATTCGAAATGGGTTGTTGGGTTGTGTTTTGGGTGAGTTTTTGAATGGTTTCATGGGCTTTTGTAGTTCTTGGATTGGCCCTTGATTTGAGTGCTTGAAGAAAGATCTTGTGTTTAT
>QPKB01000009.1:10252948-10456418 GCA_003546025.1 Camphora micrantha | reverse complement strand
CTGTCGTCTTGGCCATCCTTCATCCAATCTTCAATGGGCTATTTTTTCTACATTTCCTTCTCCTATTAAACATGTGCCTGCAGTATGTTCTTCATGTAGGATGGGCAAAAGCTCCAAACTTTCATTTTCTTTATCTTCTTCTATCTCTACTAAACCGTTTGAAATAATTCACTGTGATGTATGGGGTCCCTCCCCTGTTAGTTCCATCAGTGGTTATCGTTATTATGTTATTTTCATCGATGATTGCACTCTGGATTCACCCTCTAGTTTACAAATCAGATGTCTTTCAGACATTTTGCACTTTTCAAAAATACATCGAAAGATTTTTCGAAACCAAAATTAAAGTTTTTCGCTCCGATGGCGGTGGTGAATTTAAAAATAACTCATTTAACTCTTTGTTTTCCTCAAATGGCATTGTTCATCAATTCTCATGCCTACACACACCAGAGTACAAAATGGTGTTGCTGAACACAAGCACCGTCACATTGTTGAAACTGGATTGTCTCTTTTGGCTCACTCATTTTTACCCACAAAATATTGGTTTGAATCTTTTAATACGGCTGTTTATTTAATAAATCGGATGCCTATAGTTTCAAAGATTTCACCCTATGAGGCCTTGTTTCATAAGGTCCCGGACTATAACTCTCTTCGCATTTTTGGATGTGCGTGTTACCCATGGCTACGACCATATCAATCACAGAAACTTAATTTTAAATCCATCAAATGTGTCTTTCTTGGATATAGTCTTGACCATAAAGGCTATTGTTGCCTAGACCCTTCAACCGGGCGTGTGTATGTTTCTCGTCATGTGGCTTTTGATGAATTGAATTTTCCTTTTCGCATGACTCAGACCCCACAATCACCCCCATTGGTTTCTGATGGGCTAAAAATATTTGGCTCGATTCAGTCATGGCTTTCCCCAACCTGTCCCAACCAAGCATCACAACCTAGGGAAACGCATTCTCGGACTGACCCTACCCCAGGTCTCACAGTCCCCACCATCAACACTGGCCCCACAGTTCCCACTACTGGCCCTGGTCCAACGCCTTCATCATCTCACTTGTCTACACCTGGCCCACAAACCCAAGGTCCATTAGTCCCAATTCCCATCAACACCGCTTCAGGCCATGTGCATTTCCAAACCCCACAGTCCCCACCTGGCCTTATGCATTCCCCAATTGGCCATATGCATCCCCCACCTGAGCACATGCATTCCCCATCCCCAACTGCCCCTAGTGCACTTGTGGAACTACCCCAGTTAGAACCGGCACTCATCCTGCAATCACCCAATTCCACTCAAGCCAAGCCCACCTCCAATTCCACTCAAGCCGAGCCTAACTCAGCACTCACCCAGCCCACGTCTAGCTCCACCAATCTTACCCTTGCACCCTTCTCCTCTCCACAGGCTCCAATTATTTCAAGCACTATTCCCAAACCACCTCCACCTTCCCCCTCCCCCTATTAATCCTGTTCGCACTCATACTATGCGTACTCGGTCGCAATTCGGTATTTTTGAAAAGAAATCATGGCTGAACACTAAACATCCATTTCCCGTTGCTTTATTGGCTACTTCTCACCCAGTTGAGCCAACTTGTTATACGCAGATTGGCGGGCCGCAATGGATTTAGAATTCACATCACTGCAGCGCATTGGCACTTGGGTGTTGGTTCCACATGAACCTCATATGAACGTGGTCGGATGTAAATGGGTTTATCGTATTAAACGCAACCCCGATGGGTCCATCAATCGCTATAAAGCCCGGTTAGTGGCTAAGGGTTTTAATCAACAACCTGGTATTGATTTTGTTGATACATTTAGCCCGGTGGTCAAACACGCGACTATTCGTTTGGTCCTTGCTCTTGCAACAGCTTATAATTGGCCACTCTGTCAACTAGATGTTGAGTGTGCTTTCTTGCATGGTGATCTTCGTGAAACTGTCTTTATGGCTCAACCACGTGGTTATATTGACCCCACCAAGCCCACTCATGTGTGTCGAATGATCAAATCGATTTATGGGATATGACAAGCACCACGGGCGTGGTATGAAAAGTTTTCATCTAAGCTACTTGATTTGGGTTTCACTCTATCAGCGTCCGACCCATCTCTCTTTGTACGGGCAAGCTCCAAATGCATTACTTATCTTTTAATTTATGTGGATGATATCATCATTACTGGCAGTGATTCTACCTTTATTCGTCACCTTATCTCACAGTTGGGCCTGCATTAATTTCAAAATGAAAGATTTAGGCCTCTTAAGATATTTTCTTGGTATGGAAGTTCAGAGAAATCATAATGGCCTTTTTCTTTCCCAAATGAAATACATTACTGATCTTCTTCTAAAAACTGAGATGCTTGGTTGTAAACGAATCAGCTATCTCGCATCTAAGGCCAAACTGTGTCCATGCTGACGGATCTCCTTTACAAGATCCATCCACATATCGCAGTATCGTGGGCACTCTTCAGTATGTCACTCTCACTCGACCTGATCTTTGCTTCGCTGTCAATCAGGTCTGCCAATTTATGCATGCTCCCACTGACAGTCACATGAAGGCGGTTAAAAGGATTCTTCGGTTTCTCAAAGGCACTATAAAATATGGACTTCTCTTTCGACCTGACCCATTTTCTCTCCAAGCCTTTTGTGATGCTGATTGGGCTGGTTCTCCTTATGATCTCTGCTCCACTAGTGGCTTTTGTGTCTTTCTTGGGCCTAACCCAGTTTCTTGGAGCTCTAAAAAGCAGCCCACTGTGGCTCGATCATCCACTGAGGTTGAATATCGTTGTCTAGCTCAAACTGCTACTGAGGTTACTTGGTTATGTTCTCTCTTACGTGATTTGCACATTCCATTATCATCAATTCCATTGATTTGGTGTGACAATGTCAGTGCCATTTCTCTTGCCTTCAACCCCGTCTTTCATGCCCGGACAAAGCATATTGGGATCGACTATCATTTTGTTCGTGAAAAGGTAGCTCAAAAACAACTTGACGTTCGTTTTATCTCTACATTGGATCAGGTGGCAAATTTCTTTACGAAAGGTCTCCATTCCGGTCGTGTTCGTGATCTCCAGGCCAAGCTTCGCGTCCGGTCCCGCCCGCATCAGCTTGAAGGGGGGTGATAACATACAGGCCCAATCATACACTGGGCCCCATCTTAATTGACCGATTCTATTGTTCTGTTGTAACCTCTTCTAGCTCACAAGACTCTGTTGCTGTAATATCTCACTTATCATAACTGTACCATAGTATATATTTGAATATACTACACTCATCCAAATAACAAAAACAAAAGATTTGGTTTTTCAAACAACTGTGGCTCATATCAATTTCTATTGGATCACAAAATGCTTGAAAATTGGTGGATTAGTGATTATCCTAAATGTCCAAATTTAAGAGCCATAAACTCCCATTCAATGTTAGCATGAAAATAAAAATAAAAAATAAAAAATAAAAAATGGGATGCACTGCCGGTGGCATCCCAATTTTTCCGGCAGTGTTTGGTGAAGCTTAGAGATGGCTCAACCAAGGGGCTAAAGTGGGAAGGGAAGATATGGAATGGGGGAGTCAAGAAGAATGAAGAGGGAGAGGAGATGATGAGAGCGGAAGGGAAGAACAAGAACAAGGGACTTATTGAGTGTCGCCGTGGGTCACCAGTGGCTCCTAGAGGTCACCGATGTGAGGGAAGGAGCGGGAAAGAGAAAATAGAGGAAATGAAGAAACCTTAAAAGGGAATGAACCTCTTCTTTTTTATTAAGGCCATTTTCGCCATTTTTGAAAAATCAACCCAAGACCCTCAAATGGAAAGTTGTGAAACTTATGTCCTTTTTTGAAATAAACCCAAAGCTCAAGACCTTTTTTAAAATCTTTCCTAAAGGCAATCCTTTAATTGAAAATTGTTATTTTGGAAGGCCCATGTAAATCTTATTGCTTTAATATTTACTTCTTCATAAGGAGCCCATTTCAAAGGATCACATAATAAGCCCATTTCATAGACACAGTTGTAAACACCTCATTTTGTCGCATGTATAGATTTGAATACAGATGGGGTTAATTCATATAAAATAATGTGACATAGCTTTTTAAACATAAGAGGAAGATTCAGGAGGCTAACTCCAATGAGTCTTCAGTTTTACTGATAATATCAGTCATTTCTCAAAATAAAATATTGGGATTGATGCATGCGGTGATGATATTTACTTTTCTGTTTAAATGTTATGAAAGGGATGTTGTTCACAAACGAATACCCTGATTCTCTTTGGTTTCTGAACACATAGCTTTGTTACTTAATATTTATTGCTATGTCTATGAGAAAAGGATTACAAATAAGAAAGTCCATGAGGGTATTAGAACACATATACTACAAGATGACACAAAAACAAACAATTTTATAAGTCCCTTCGCAAACGACCAGTTCAATTCTCATTGTCCCTCACAAAATATATTAGACAAACTAAAGTGTTCAGGATAATAATCCACTGGAACTAGTGCCCAAATACAGAAGGAAAAAGACAAATTCTTGTTACTTCGGTACTCACTACTAATAATATGTGTTCCATTTTTTTTCAGGGGTCACCGATGCTAAAACCTATAACTACACCATCAGAGGAATATGCAAACGTAGAGATAAAATGAAGTGTTTGCTTCCTAGATACAAAACATGGTTTAGACCCACCAAGTATTCAACCCATTTGAGATCTGCTGACTACTAAAACACCCATTGCCCTCTTCAAAAGTCCAGCATCTACACTAACCCATGTCTGTTTTGATGTTGATTTTATGATATGGTCCACCTGATAATGTTTCCTTCTTTCTTGATCAATTAGGAGAGCTCCAAAGCTGTGCATTCTTAACCTTAGAAATACTATCCAACACTTCAAAAGGTAGTATATCTCCTATCACAACCACCTTCTTGCTTTGCAGGTCTACTTCAAAGGAGGTCACTCCTGGAGAGAGAGAGAGAGAGAGAGAGAGAGAGGCATCATTGATTGAATTAGCCAATGTGTTGCATATTTAGATTTGAGGAATCATTGAATGTTTTTGTTTTGGATAGACAACCATAAGTTTCAGTTGTTTGTTGTCGCCACGTTTGTCTTGGAATGAAACTTGGGCCAGGCCCAGTCCTAGTGACTAACGTGACGCAGCCCTGCCAAAACCCAAACTCAGCATTTTCATTTTTGGGTCGAGTTCCGGCAAGTTTGGGTCGCTCAAAACCTGACCAGACCTGGCCGAGTGGCACCCCCTAAGTTTGTCTTTATCAGATGCAGAGTGATGTGGGTTCAACAAACCAGCGGGGCTGTTCCCATACCTGATCATGTTTGAGCTGCCAGGCCTTGTGTGTTAAAAAAGACCATCCATAAGGACAAGATTGTAAGGTTCACTCATGCACAAAATTATTGGAGTCAACTGGGTGTGCCAGTGGTCTTTAATTCTAATAACTTCAATATTCACCATCACCATGTGCTTTTACTGAGAAGTCAAATAGCAAGATTATCCAATTTTTTCTTTTTAGTTCAAATTCCAAAAAAAAAAAAAGATTAAAAAAAAAAAAAAAAAAAAAAAACCTACCATGTAAGTCGGATCTTTGGAAAATACTCTTCCTTGAATGGATTACTCTTGGGTATGAAAAATAGATGGAAGTACGTTTTTGTAAAGTTTCTGTATCTTAACTATGAAGAAGTGCATTTACTTTTTGTGCATACATATGACACTGACAAACTGTAGTTCACTGAAAACTAGGGATGTAGATCATCTCCAAATGGGACGACCAATGAATGATCATGTGAGTAACCTTTAACGAGCTATAAAGATCTAGGCTAGTTTCCATACCATCTATTTTTGAGATGTGTTTCTTAACTTTTCTTGCACAACCATTGCAATGCATGGACACTCTTAAAACCACCATCTGCATAAGCAATAATAAAAAAATCATAAAGATAAAAAAATTAGCAGATAGAAAGTTAAATAAATGAATTGAAAGTGGAATAGAAGAGAGCAACCAAATAAAAAAAGAAAATCAAAAGCAATAAAAGGAAAAACAACCCTTCTGTTAGATGGGTCTCAAGGTGTTAAATTAGTTTTTAGTAGTTTGGATGGATCATAAGTGACGCACAGGCAATATATATTCAGGCCTCCAGATTGTGGATCCTATTGTGAATGAAATGTAGCCCAGAGATAAAACCGATGATTGATACTATCCATTTGACTTGTGGGTATCAAATGAACTGTTGAAAAAAACATAAAAAATCAATGGTCCAAGTTTCAACAGAGAAACGCCCATCAAATAGGACATAAACACGGTAAGATGAAGGTGTGGCCGATGACCATAGCAGGGGAAAATGAATGGTTTAGTGTTGGAGAAAACATGTCTGGTTCTTGTGGATGGGCATGAACCATAGTATAGACTCTAGTTTAAACATCCAAAGAGTTTAAACAAACTAAAATCAAGGAGGTATAGAAATAAAAAGAAAAACAAAACTCACCTTAGGCTTTAGTTGGTAAGCCAGTGTTTGGTTCCCAACCATAATATCTCTAATTCTCACCATCTCACCTCCATCATTGCCAATAAGTGCCTTCCTCTCCATACTGTTTTGCCGTTCCAAAACACTCATACAAAAACAAGAAGAGTTTGAACATGAAAGGCAAAGGAACTCTAGCATCCTTCTAACCCTTAGCTTCCCCATGACCTGCTACAAAACTGCAACAGCAAACCCAAAAGAGCTCCCAGCTCACACTCAAACACCCACCTCTTTATATGACAAACAGCTGGTAGAAAAACAAAAGTTTAGAAACCCAAAAACGCACCAAAGGAATAAAAAAATAAAAATAAAAACTAAATGCTGAAGAGATTAGGTTTCATTGATTGGAGAAAAGACTCATTGGGTCTCTATATGACCACACAACTGTTAGTGGTGCAAACCCAGAGAAAACCCACAAACCCAGAAAATGAATAGAAAATCTAACTTTAGAAGAGAGGAGACTTCATTTGAGGAAGAGCCATTTGGCTATTCATAGATGACCAATAAATGACAAAAAGAACTTGATATGATCAGATGGAAAACCTAAGTGGCCTGTGGCTTACTAGTGTGAAGAAAGTAAATAAATAAATAGAAGCACAAGTTTCTGAAGTGGCTTACACAAGAAAAGAATCAAAGACTCATTTTTCCATGTGACCGACCGTCAAAAAGAGATGGAAGGGAAGCTTCATGTGTCAAAGCCCATGTGGATGACCCCATGTGACCAACCCATAAAAGGAAAACCTAACAAAATATCAAAATCCCATGAGGATCACTTCAATATTTGGAGTAGTAAGTCTGCCCCACTAGTTGTGAAAGAAGACTAACAAAACAATGCAAGCGGCCAATCACATGAAGGAAAGAGAGAACATCCAGCTTGATGAGATTACATAGCTAAAGGTTTGAAAAGGAAGGGTATTTGCAGATGGGTTTGGATGAGCATCTTAATCATGAGGTACTGTGAGGAGCATATGAAGATAGTATCTGACTAAGGGGCATGTGATTGTTGGATAGAAGGAAGATTAATAATAATGGTGCATGCAAGAAGTTCAGTTCATAGTTCCATACTTCATACAAGGAACTACATATATTACATTGGGTCCTGAGGCACAAGGGTATCCACAATATCCAGACTTCCCAATTTTGACAGTTGATATTATTTTATTCCATTTATGGATGAAAGATGTCTCTCTAATCTTTCAAATTAGAAGACCTTGACCATCCAATATACTATCTAAAATTCTAGGTTATTGATTGAATGGTTAGGGTCTTCCAATTAATTTTTTTTTTTTTTTTTGGCATCATGATAGTACTTCAGACATGTTAATCACTCTTGTTACTTAAATGGTACCCATGCTTTTATCCTCACCAACTATTAGAGCTTTTTCCTTATGCTAAAACATAATTATATTAAAGTAAACTCAAATTTTAATTTGACATATATTTGTGGTGCATGACACTAATGCTGCCCATAGTTCAGTGGTTGGAACTACAATGAGTACCCCTTGCATTCTTTTTGTATTGAGTCAGACAAAAATTCAACAATGACAAGCATGCCTTTGGGTTGTGAGTGTGAACACAAAGAAATGATGGAACTTGAGGGTAAAAAGTCAAGGGAGTGGGTGGAATGTAAGTCACCATATGATTAAGAAAGTTCTAGGCTTTCAGCCCCATCAAATTATGGTGCAGGTATGTAATGTAAGGTCTTGAAAATTTCAGCCACTGCAAGGAGGGGAACTCTCTAATTCATATCATAATTCAACTACACACTAGATCACTAGATTAAATTATCTCTAAAACACAAAACACCATGTTTAAACGATGGAACGGTCATTGTCTAATTTGATCCAACAGTATCACTCATAAAAAGAAATCCGAATTCATGGGATCAGGGTGCACTTTCTTGGCCCCACTTTAATAGGCTTTAGGTAGGAATGGGTGCACAAGACCCATGATTCCAACCTGCCCAATGACGCTTACCCCTGTCACTAGGGAATTTTCTCTATTGTGAAGAAAAAAAACATGCGTGCTTTTATTTTTAATCACTCGTGTGGGTCCCACATTACTCAGGATAATCCAACAGTTCAACTTTAGCACACTTTTCTAATGCTAAAATATATTTAAACCACCGAAACCATATATATAAGTATAAAATTAGCACTTGTTTAGTGTCCTTGAAACCTGTTTTACAGGGACAGATGGTCTTGAACAGTTGGGAGATTATTGTGTGCTCTCATGAGGTATTCAATTATATTGAATGCTTGAGGTTGAATATTCATCTTAAATTTTAAGGGTCACTTTCCCTTTCTGCAGGTACCAAGTTGTTGTTCCACCATGTGACGCACGAGAGAGAGAGAGAGAGAGACAGAGAGAGAGATTGATTGATTTTATGAGGCCATACACTGACAACAGGTAGGTCATCTAAACTAGAGTCCTTTTGACAGCAAAGAGGAAGAACTAGAAGGTGGTCCTTACAACATTTATGTATAATCACCTGCTTTTTGTTTTAACAAATTTTAGTTTTAAATTTTATATACAACCACATTAGTTAGCCACCTTGACCAACATGCAATTAGGACTCAATTGCCAACCAAAGGTTCAATAGATCATTTCTAACTATATTCAAGCAGATACAGTCCACAGGCCTAAAACTTGAACCCAGATATTCACCTCTATTTTCGTTTTTTTTATACAGTCACTTATTTTACATTGACAATGGTGAAGGACTATAAAAACTCATTTGACTGTTTCTAACTTCGGATGCTCATGGGCTTGGTCAACTTGTGCCAAAGCTTTTATAAGCACAACCGACTTTATTTTTCAGTTCTAATATTTAGGCTAGATCCTGCCCTTGAGACTGAGTTACAAAAACATATATACGCCCTTTGTGTTAAATATGTTAGGCTGCATTTGGGGTTATAGGATTATAGGCCTAGGCCCATACCATTAAATAATCAGGCCAGAAAGCCCTAGGTACAATCCATGGGCAAAAAATTAGTCCAAATCCATCCAATACAGGCTGGTCTCGGGGCTACCCGACCTATGAACACCCCCACTTCGCACAAGTTTTCATTAAAATTCAGTGGGAAAAAGTTGGTAGTTTTGTATTTACCATAAACCACTTTAATTAACAGTACTTTTGTTCTTTTTTTTTTTTTTAGAAAAAATATATATTGATTTTGATCATATGACATTTTTTTTGGTAAATAAACTACAAAAAAAAAAAAAAACCAACAAAAGGAACAACTAAAACCCCCCCCTCCCCGCCCCCCCCAAACCCTAGTTCAAAAGCAGCCCTCTCCAATACAATATCTAGTAAAACAAAGTTTAGCAAGCTTATGATATTGACCATTTAAACTCCTAGGGATAAAAGACAAATTCACATAATTAAATAAGGAGGTTAATCCTTTAACGTATGAAAAATAGGCCTAATAGACCAATCATCATCTTCCTTCAATGCCTAAATAACTTCTTTGGCATCCGCCATCACATGCACCCTATCGAAGCCTTTTCCTTTAGTCGATCTTTCCCAATGCGACTTGGATCACCCTCGTATCTGCCGCTTTTGAACATACAACTTTAGTTCACTGACAAGCAACTGCATCCAAAATACCACAATTTAAAATCATAACATAACCGAAAGTCGCTTTTTCGATATTATCTTTAAAACAAGTTTAACCGATGGTTACTATGGTTGGCCACTTTATTAATAGAAAAGAGGTGGTTGCATGCAAATATATATATATATATATATATAAAATCTAATAGTCTAATAGTTGAAATGGTTTAATATGAGATTCCCTTTTTTCTTCTTAATCATACATCCAATATTCCATTATGCAGAGCACAGAGTATAGTTAACATATATATACAGGGAGATGATCTTATGAGAGATGCTCTCACCTTACTATGATAGATAAAGTGGGGGCCCTCACATCCATATCCAATGCCAATAACTTAATTGTGAGGGCCCCCACCCCTATCTCTCATGATAAGGTGAGAGATGCTCTCATAGGAGCATCTCTCATTACAACAAATGGTATTTTCAGCGATGATTATAGGGTTTTTGAAATTTCGTTCTCTTCTTTTTCTTCTTCGTTGATTATAGGGTTTTCTTTTCTTTTCTCTCCGTCTCTCCTTTTCTCACTACGCTCTTCTTCTTCGTCGATTCTAGGGCCTCTTTTTTTTCTCTTTCTCTTTCTCTCTTCTTTCCATGCTATTTGATGCTATTTTATGCCTTCGGTACCTTCGCCTTTTGGTCTCAAGGATTTCTCCAAGGAGAAAAGGAACAAGAGATTGGATTCCGTAGATCCTTCTCGTTCCAGATGGAAGGATCGGCCTCGCAACCCTCCACGTTCATTTTTCTCAATCTCTTTCCATTTCGTTGAGATTTTCTCGATTTTCCGTTTATGTTGCTCTGCAAATCGATAGATCTGAGCTTGTTTATGGCTTCTACTGCATTGATTTTTGTTGTTTATATTGTCTGTTGACTTTCCCACATGGTTTTCTTTAAAGATCTCTGGAAGCAAGGGAGTCAACGGGGCTTTCCCGTTTAATTCAATCCCCTTATATATTTGAATGGTGTTATGAGTCTCGTTTTCTATTTGAACGACTAATAGACGGAGGGGCCAACTAAATACAAAATTTGGGGTAAATTGATAAAGCTAATAGTTTAGGGGCTAAATTAAAATAAGTGTAAAACTACAGGGGTCATTTTGTCAAAAAGCCTATATATATTTATATGATACAATTAGTCATTCTAGGAAGGAGTCACAGTTCAATTGAGTGAAGTTTTCTCCACGTTTATGGCTTCACTCCCTCCATCTTTATCATCTTAAACCCGGGTACGTCTATGGGCTCCTTTCCCACTTGTGTTGACTTTCTTCCCGTTTGTACGGGCCTCCTTCCCACTTGAGTGAGCTACTTTTCCATGTGCATGCTTGCTCACTCTTGGATCCTAACCCTCTTGGCTGGTGCACCAAAAAAAATCCCCTTGCAATGCATTTGTGCAATGTTGAATTCTACGTTCTGCGAGAAATAATTTGAGTGCCTCTTCACTCCAGCAATAGGAAATGATTTTCTGTAAATTTGAAGAAAAATAATTTAATTTTTTCTTCTTTCTACACAAGAAGATATCGTACCAAATTGCAGAGACCATGAGTATGGAAAAGTAGCATCTTTTATGTCATGGAGAAATCATTAGCATTACACAAATGCGTCCTCCATGTCCACAGCCCCAACTTAAAGTTTGCCCCACTTGACAGCCATATGGAGACGATCCGAAATAAAGGAGACATCTTCTATGCTACATTTGGTGATAAGCTAAAAATAAAATAAGCATCATTATCATGTCTAGTAGGAAATCTAATCCAAATGGATTGAGACATGTCAAGAGAAGCAGTTGACATTGATTATAACAAGAAGGCATAGGAAGGAGCCAAGGACGCATTGTTGTTTATCATCCATGAGGTGTGAAGGTGAGGAGGAGGGGTAGGAAATTGAAGGAAATGTACTTCCACATTTGCAGACACACTTTTGATATTATCGTGATAAAAAGAAAATTTGTAAAAAAAAATAGAAGAGAAAAAAGGTTCCAGTTTCTATGGTAATTGTGAGATTTAAGGCATACTTCTTTTTCTAAAAATTTTTGATAAAAATGGACCGTACAACAAGGGCCTTCGACGTGTATCACGTTGTCATTAATGCCTTTGAATGTAGATGTAGGGTTTAAGAGTTTTTTTTTTACCCGGCTATAGAGGGCTCGGACCCCACTCTTAAGTGAGGGTACTTGACCTCGGGTGAGATAAGATCAGAGCCCTCAGATATCTTGTCTATGAGGTATTAATATGTGAGATTAATATGTGCTCTCTTGAGGTATTCAATTATTGAATGCATGAGGTTGAACGTTCATCTTAAAATTTGAAGGGTCAGTGGGTCACTTCTCTTTCTACAGGTAACAGGTTGTCGTTCCGTCATCCATGTGAAGCACGAGAGCGAGAGAGAGAGGGAGAGAGAGGGAGAGCTTTTATGAGGCCATACACTGACAACAGGTAGGTCATCCAAGCTAGAGTCCTATTGACAGCAAAGAGGAATTAAGAACCAGAACCAGAAGCTGGAGCTTAGGAAATTTATATATAATCACCTGCTTTTTTTAGTATTTACAAATAACAAAAATTAGTTTCAGTTTTTACATACAGCCACATGAGTTGGCCCCCTTGATCAGTTGGGCTCAATGGCCGAACAAAGGTTCAATTGATCATTTCTAACTAGGGTTGTTCATAGGCCGGGTCGACCAGGGTGCGCTTGTCCCAGCTTGGCCCATTTAATCATCAGTCTAATATATATTCAAGCAGATACAGCCCACAGACCTAAAAGTCCTTGAACCCAGATATTCACCTCTATTTTCAGTTTTTACATACAATCCCTTATATTAACTTGACAATTGGTGAAGGACTATAAAAACTCATTTGACTAATTCTAACAAGGGATGTTGACGGGCTTGGTCAATCTGGGCCAAAGCCCTAGGTACAATAAATCCATGGGCTGAAAACTTAGGCCAAATCCATCCAAAACAGGCCGGTCTCGGGCAACCCGACCTATGAACACCCCTACTTCGGACAAGTTTTCATTAAAATTCAGTGGGGAAAAGTTGGTAATTTTGTATTTACCATAAACCAATTTAAGTCACACAGTACTTTTATCTCTTTTTATTTTTAGAAGAAAATATATTGAGTTCGATCAACATGACATTAAAACAAGTTCAACCAATGGTTACTATGGTTGACCACTTTATTAATGAAAAAGAGGTGGTTGCATGCAATAAAAAAAAAAAAAAAACAATCTAATAGTCTAATAGTTGAAATGGTTCAATATGAAATTCCATTTTTCCTTCTAATTATACAATATTTATACGGTCATGCATAGCACAGGCTACAGTGAACATATGATACAATTAGCCATTCTAGGAAAAAGTCACAGTTCAATTGAGTGAAGTTTTCTCCACATTTACGGCTTTACTCCCTTCCACATCTTTTTATCATCCCCTCTAATACGATTGTGCAGCGTTGGAATCTACATTCCTACTTAAAAACCATTGAAGTGTTCCTACACTCTTCCAATAGGAAGTAATTTGAGCACTCTTCAATAGGAAATGATTTTCCGTAGATTTGAAGAAAGATCATTTGATTTTTCTTCTTACTACGCAGAAAGATATTGTACCAAATTGCAAAGACGATGGAGTATGGAAAAGCAGCATTTATGTCATGGATAAATCATTGGCGTTATACAAGTGGACTGAGGATTTATATGCATCCCATTTTCATCTTCCCGTCCACAGGGAAATAGGTTCATGCATCATGGTGGTATAAATGCTTGACTCGATAGCTACCATTAATTTTCAGTCAATCATAATTCAGAGAAGTTGATATGAATTTAACGCGCAGAGCTGCACACTTGATCCTACAACACGGACATGTACGGCAGTGGAGCCAAATCAACAGGCCTCACGCCTGCTATCGTTAACCATAATCCCCATCATATTTACATTCAGGTAATCTTATTCACAGTTACATTTTACCTACCCAATTTTGGGAGCACTGAGTTGGAGAAATCTCTCTTTGAGACTACTTAACTTTCAAGTAGTGTTTAAGATTTCTTGACGGGTTATTATGTCTCTGGAACATTTGAAATTGTTGATCAGTAAAGTTTTATTAATTCAGCCTTTTGAAATATATTACTTTTGACCCTTTAAATTCTCCGGACTTCTAGGCAAGATGGAATTAAGGATTTGAAAACCCTATTAAGATTTCTGATGAAAATTATCCATATTCTATATACTTGAGCGTTAGGAAAAAAAAAAAAAAAACTTGGGGCAGACAGAATTCGAAGAATTTATTCTTCTCCCAACGGGAATTCTAATAAACTCTACAAACAAATATGCCTAATGGAGCATTTGATTTAGATGAAAACGTGACGAGTGAAAGAAGTAAAAACCGATCTCACAATGCAAGGTCTGGAAAACTACAAATCAAGAAGCCTGAAAAGTTCAGGTTCCGGTACTACTCAGCCCAAGCAAGCTTTACTCCAGAGTTCATATGGGATCCGAGCCGCATGGCTTTAAAACGCGTCATGTTGAGTTAATACGGAGTTTAACTTATCAACCCGTGGATTTTAGGTCATTTTCGATATGGGACTTAAACACAGTCTCATGGTGCCAACCGAAGCACTCCACCCACACTCTCACCTGGTAACCCCATGTAGACCCAACCTTTGGGATTCCTGGTAGCTCTATGGGGTCTCACAATAAGCATCATCATCGATAATAGAAAATTGCAGCATCTATCTTGCCACAACCCAAATTAAGAACTGCCACTTGTTCTACTCCTATTGCTCATTGCATCATTCGCAGCATGAGCCGGGTGCTTCTTTTTTTTTTTTGGTAAAAGCGTGAGCAAGGAGTTATTTTTTTAGTTACAGGGTAATTGTATTAAATAAAAGAAGGAGGGGGGTGGGTCTCTAAATAGCCTCCAAAAGATGGAGCAAAAAAAAAGGCCACAAATCAGGGGAAGAAAAAACAGAAAAGAACCAAAAGAAAAGGCACTAAAATCTATCAAACCTCTATCAAAGGAGTAGCAGAGAGATAATTATAGACAACCTTAAGAGGCTTGCTAGAAAAAGGTTTGTCTATTCGTCTGAGAGAGGATGAGAGGAGCTCTGTCAGGTAGAAATTGGCCTTCGTCTGAGAGGCTCTAAAATTCCTGTAGGTATGATCATTCCTACTTTTCCGAATTACAAAAATGGTGGTGAAAATAAACTGTGGAAGCACCTTTTCGAGCAAGCTTATCACTGTCGTGAGAGGGGTCAAACCAAATCTTGGAGGGGAATAAATATGTTGCTGGGCTCACACTTGCAGCAAGGAGGATCCAGCTCTAGAGAGAGGTTACAAAAGGGCAGTGGAAGAACAGGTGTAGGACTGATTCCAAGTTGTTAGCACATAGGCAGCACCTAGAAGCAAGGTTGAATCCAATTGATTGGGCCCCGTCTTGCGTAGGAGTTTTACCGTGCATCAACCTCCAGGTGGAGATGGAGATTCTGGGCAGCATGATGGAATTCCAAACTAAAGGGGCTCACACAGCTGGGTCTCTTCTAGATCTGATCAGATCCCAAGCTTCCTTGAAAGTGAGGTCCTTTCCAGGATTGGCTTTCCAAACTATGGAGTCTTCTAAGTCCGGATCAAGGGAGATGTTGCTGAAAGCTTGGCTGAGGAGCCCTACTTTACCTAAAGGGATGTCCTGGGGGATTATCCAATGAGCTCCATCCCAAAGAGTGTGGAGCTTTTGGTTAAGAGGGAAAGTGAAGGAGGGGAAGAGGTAGGCAAGGCTTACCTAATCAACCCAAATATCCACCATCCTACCATTTCCAATTTTCCAAGAGCAGCCAGAGAAGAGGTAATGCCTCAACTTCCTGATTTTTCGCTAGATACAAGACCCAGATTTAGTGGTGACATGGCTCTAGATTGTAGAAATTGGAGAATATCTTCTAGTCATCCAGAGCGCCCACAAAGAGTTGGAGGAGCAAAGAGTTGGAGGAGGTAATTGACCGGCCCATTTTGAGGAAGGAGGTCTTATTCCTCTCTTGGATGAACCTAATGCCTAGACCACGTTCCTGAGTGGAAAGATATACTACCTCTCATCTGATCTGACTCCTTCTGGATCTAGAGGCCTCTGCGGACCAGAGGAAATTCTTCATCAAACGCTCCATATGGTTGGATACCGACTTGGGGAGAGGGAAGACCAAGGAGATGTGTGTTGCCAAGCTGCTCAAAACATGTCTTACCAAAACTCTGCGCCCAGCTAAGGGCAGAAGTCTGGACTTCCACCATGAAATTTTGGAGAAAAACCTGTCCTGCAGAGGGTTAAAATGTTGCCTTTTAGGAGTGCCAATGGTGAGAGATGCTCCAAGGTAGGTGGAGGAAAGGATATGATCTTGGAGATCTGTAATTGTTAGAATCTATCTCTTGGTCCTCCTGCGGCAATTGCCTAGGAAAAGCTTACTGTTTCTAATATTAATGGACTTCCCGAAGCTGAATTGGTAGCTGGTTAGAACCTCTTTCAAAGCAAGAAGGCGTTTTTTGTGGCATGTTAAAAAAATCAAGATGTCATCTGCATAAAAGAGGTGGCAAGGGTTGAAGGGGACTTTTGATAGAGGGGATATTAGGTTGTTGGTGAGCAGATTTTGGATGTTTAGGCCCAGGATTTCTTCTGCCATAATGAACAGGTAGGGGAAAGGGGATCCCCTTGTCTTAGCCCACACTTCGAATAAGAAAAGAACCACAGGGAATTCTATTAATGAGAATTGACCCCTTGATTGTGCAAACACATTCTTTTATGAGGTTGATCCAAGTATCAGAGAAGCCAAAGAAGGCTAGGGACTTGAACAGAAAGGACTAAGCTTATCAAAAGCTTTTGAAATGTCAAGTTGCATACATAGGGATCCGCCTCTCATTTTAGAGTGAAGTTTTTGGAATAATTCATAGGCTGAGTAAAATATGGTGGTGGATAAATCTGCCTTTAATAAAGGCAGCCTAATTGGTGGAAATGAGAGAAGGAAGGATCAAAGATAGTCTAGAGGCCAGGATTTTCGCAATGATTTTATAGGAGAAATTGAGCAGGCTAATTGGGCGAGAGTCATTAAGGGAGCTGGGAGATTGGGTTTTAGGAATAAGGGTGACAAAGTATGCATTGAAGGCTTTATAGAGCTTACCAGAGCAGAAAAAATGCTGCACTACCTTGATCACTGAGGTACCGGTGATGTGGTATGTAGCAGTGAGGAAGGAGCCTAAGAATCCATCTGGTCCAGGAGTGCTGTCCTTTTTAAGCACAAAAACTGCAGTTTTGATTTCAACCGCATCCGGAATTGCTGACTGATAGAGGTTTTGGGCTGTCGAAACTTTGCTACTTGCAATGCCAAAGAGGCCATCTGATGGGTCTAGATAGGAGGATTGAGCCACAAAGGAGAAGTGGTTCACCGCCAAATGTTGAATCTGGCTTTGATCTTCAATCCAATCACCTTAAAAAAGGATCATGTCAATGCGATTGATAGAGCCTTTAGATTTTGCAGAAGCATGGAAAAAGGCCGTATTCCTATCTCCCTTATTGAGCTATTTGATTCTAGATATTTGGCGCCGGTGGGTTTCCTTGATCTGAAGCCAATTGTGGAGGGAAGCTTTTGCCTCTGCAAGATCTTGGTGAAGAATTTCCGACGGCCCCGCATCAAGGAGATCTTACATAGCTTGGACTTTTAATTCTGCTTAGAGCACTTTGAGCATGGGATCACCAAAGACACTCTTATTCCAAGCCTTAGGGACCAACTTCATTATTTTTCAGATTATGAGATAAAGCATATTGGGAGTGGCCTACTATGCCTGTGTTCCAATTATCTTCCACAAGTCTGAGAAAGTCTGGGTGGTGAGTCCACATGGCTTCAAACTTGAAATGAACATTTGGAGGAGACAAACCCTGGTTATGGGAAAGGAACAGGGGGTAGTGGTCAGAAGATCTTTGGTAAATGAGTGAGTTGAGGGTTACTTGAAAGGGAAAGCCATTGATTGTTACAAAGAGCACGATCCAGTCTAGCTGCCACATAGTTAGATCCCCTACGGTTAGACCAAGTGAAGTTATTACTGTGTAGTCCATGTCTTGCAGCCTAGAGTTAAGGATCATCTGTTGAAAGTCATGATTAAGACAGGAAGGCCTGAGGCTTAATTTCTCTAAGGCAGGGGAAATGGTGTTGAAGTCACCCACAACACACCATGGAAGGTTGATGATAGTGTTGGAGGTTAGGTAGTCCCAAAGGGCACTTCGCTAGACATAATTGGTAGAAGCATATATCCCAGTGAGGAGGCAAAGGCTACCTATGGCTGGATCATGGTGATGGGAGAAGTCCGATATGGTTAAATTGAGGTTGGAGTTGGTTTTGAACAAACATCAAATGGAGGCATTGGATAGAGGGTTGTTAGAGAGGAAACCGTCAAAGCCTAGGTGGGCCAGCACGGAGGAAGGAGGAGCTAAGGTCATTGGTTCAGCAAGGAAGATAATGTCTGGAGATTTAGAAGAAATCGGGTGGCAAAGGGTTCTTAGGGTTGGGGAATTAGCAATTCCCCTGCAATTTCAATATAGGATTTTTATCATTTGGAACTTGGTAAGGAGGAGGGGGTACCATCTAAGCTCCTAGTGTTTGGCCTGGAAGAGGAGGTAGCAGTTCTAGATTTGGCTTTGGACTTCTTTGTTTTTTTTTTTTGGAGAAGGGGGAGAGGTCCATTATCAAGGAGATTTCAGCTGGCAAGGGAGGGTGAGGGGTCTGAGGGATCAGAGTGTGGTCTTAGAGGCTTGAGGTATCTGTAGGGAGCTCTGGTTGAGGGGGAGGAGACTTGAGAGAGGGGTAGCAAAGGTAGCCTCAAGGAAGGAGCAGTTTTCCCAAACAGAGAAAGCGTTTGAGGTAACTAAAATTGGGGCAGGAATTTTTTCCAGAATTCCCAACATGAACTCTTGAGGCGAGCTTCTAGCCTTGAGATATAGCTGCAGCTTATAGCAGAAAGAGAGGAAGACGGAGAGGAATTGGCCTTAGAGGGAGTTGGGATAGGGCAGGGGGTCACAGTAGTGAGGGGAGCTGCTATGGGTGATTGAGAGAGGTTTGGTGCGATAGAAGAAGTGACTAGGGCTAAGCTGGTGGTTTGGATTTGGATGTGGAGGTTGGGTATTGAGGTTAAAGGAACTAGTGTGGATTGGAAGGAGTGGAGGATGAGGTAACCAATGACTGGGGGAAGAGATGGTTCAGGTTAGTTTGGTCAGTAGAGTGGGTTGCTGCTGAGGGAGATAGGGGGTTGGAAGCAGGGGTAGCAGGGATGGTTAAGAGGTTGGGAGGTTTGCCCAGAATACCTTCAATGCATTGGGGAGTTGGCAGGGATGGCTTGAGTTTAGGGAGAGAGGAATCAGATTTGCATAGGCTCTCAGCATGGCCAGTGGATAAGCATTTTGAGCAGAGTAAGTTTTCATAGGAAATAGAGAGGACCTCCGATTATCCTTCTAGTTCCACTTTGATTTCTAGAGGCTTTGGTTTAGAAAAATCTAAGTTAACCAAAGTTCTTGCAAAGGTGAGGAGTTTCTGAGATGCAGTAATGCCATCTAATTTGAGAGGGTAACCTATTGCACCGGCAATAGAGATGAGAATGTTGATGCTCCAACAGTGATAAGGAACTCCATGGATTCTGATCCAGATCGGGTGCAGGGCAAGCCAGGTAAAAGGGCCTTGGCGAGGGGACCAGGGTAAGAGGTAAAGCCTTTTGTTTGAGAGAGAGATAGGGATAAGGAGAGAGCAGAATCTCTATCTACCTTATCTCTAAAACACAAAACACCATGTTTAAACGATGGAACGGTCATTGTCTAATTTGATCCAACAATATCACTCATAAAAAGAAATCCAAATTCATGGGGTCAGGGTGCACTTTCTTGGCCCCACTTTAATAGGCTTTAGGTAGGAATGGGTGCACAAGACCCATGATTCCAACCTGCCCAATGACGCTTACCCCTGTCATTAGGGAATTTTCTCTATTGTGAAGAAAAAAAACATGCGTGCTTTTATTTTTAATCACTCTTGTGTGGGTCCCACATTACTCAGGATAATCCAACAGTTCAACTTTAGCACACTTTTCTAATGCTAAAATATATTTAAACCACCGAAACCATATATATAAGTATAAAATTAGCAATTGTTTAGTGTCCTTGAAACCTGTTTTACAGGGACAGATGGTCTTGAACAGTTGGGAGATTATTGTGTGCTCTCATGAGGTATTCAATTATATTGAATGCTTGAGGTTGAATATTCATCTTAAATTTTAAGGGTCACTTTCCCTTTCTGCAGGTACCAAGTTGTTGTTCCACCATGTGACGCACGAGAGAGAGAGAGAGAGAGACAGAGAGAGAGATTGATTGATTTTATGAGGCCATACACTGACAACAGGTAGGTCATCTAAACTAGAGTCCTTTTGACAGCAAAGAGGAAGAACTAGAAGTTGGTCCTTACAACATTTATGTATAATCACCTGCTTTTTGTAGTAACAAATTTTAGTTTTAAATTTTACATACAACCACATTAGTTTGCCACCTTGACCAACATGCAATTAGGACTCAATTGCCAACCGAAGGTTCAATAGATCATTTCTAACTATAATATTCAAGCAGATACAGTCCACAGGCCTAAAACTTGAACCCAGTTATTCACCTCTATTTTCGATTTTTACATACAGTCACTTACTTTTTGCTTGACAATTGGTGAAGGACTATAAAAACTCATTTGACTATTTCTAACTTCGGATGCTCATGGGCTTGGTCAATTTGTGCCAAAGCTTTTATAAGCACAACCGACTTTAGTTATCAGTTCTAATATTTAGGCTAGATCCTGCCCTTGAGACTGAGTTACAAAAACATATGTACGCCCTTTGTGTTTAATATGTTAGGCTGCATTTGGGGTTATAGGATTATAGGCCTAGGCCCATACCATTAAATAATCAGGCCAGAAAGCCCTAGGTTCAATCCATGGGCAGAAAAATTAGTCCAAATCCATCCAATACAGGCTGGTCTCGGGGCTACCCGACCTATGAACACCCCCACTTCGAACAAGTTTTCAATAAAATTCAGTGGGAAAAGTTGGTAGTTTTGTATTCACCATAAACCACTTTTAAGTAACAGTACTTTTGTTCTTTTTTTTTTTTTAGAAAAATATATATTGATTTGATCAATATGACATTTTTTTTTTTGGTAAATAAACTTACAAAAAAAAAAAAAAAAACCAACAAAAGGAACAACAAAACCACCAACCCCACCAACCCCTAGTTCAAAAGCAGCCCTCTCCAATACAATATCCTGATTAATAGTAAAACAAAGTTTAGCAAGCTTATGATATTGACCATCTAAACTCCTAGGGATAAAAGACAAATTCACATAATTAAATAAGGAGGTTAATCCTTTAACATATGAAAAATAGGCCTAATAGACCAATCATCATCTTCCTTCAATGCCTAAATAACTTCTGTGGCATCCGCCATCACATGCACCCTATCGAAGCCTTTTCCTTTAGTTGATCTTTCCCAATGCGACTTGGATCACCCTCGTATCGGCCACTTTTGAACATACAACTTTAGTTCATTGACAAGCAACTGCATCCAAAATACCACAATTTAAAATCATAACATTACCGAAAGTCGCTTTTTCGATATTATCTTTAAAACAAGTTTAACCGATGGTTACTATGGTTGGCCACTTTATTAATGGAAAAGAGGTGGTTGTATGCAAAAAATATATATATATATATATATATAAAATCTAATAGTCTAATAGTTGAAATGGTTCAATATGAAATTCCCTATTTTCTTCTTAATCATACATCCAATATTCCATTATGCAGAGCACAGAGTACAGTTAACATATATATATAGGGAGATGCTCATATGAGAAATGCTCTCACCTTACTATGATAGATATAGTGGGGGCCCTCACATCCATATCCAATGCCAACAACTTAATTGTGAGGGCCCCCACCCCTATCTCTCATGATAAGGTGAGAGATGCTCTCATAGGAGCATCTCTCATTACAGCAAATGGTATTTTCAGCGATCATTATAGGGTTTTTGAAATTTCGTTCTCTTCTTCTTCTTCTTCTTCGTCGATTCTAGGGCCTTTTTTTTCTCTTTCTCTTTCTCTCTTCCTTCCATGCTATTTGATGCCTTCGGTACCTTCGCCTTTTGGTCGCAAGGATTTCTCCAAGGAGAAAAGGAACGAGAGATTGGATTCCGTAGATCCTTCTCGTTCCAGATGGAAGGATCGGCCTTGCAACTCTCCAGGTTCATTTTTCTCAATCTCTTTCCATTTCGTTGAGATTTTCTCGATTTTGCGTGCATGTTGCTCTGCAAATCGATAGATCTGAGCTTGTTTATGGCTTCTACTGCATTGATTTTTGTTGTTTATCTTAGCTATTGACTTTCCCACATGGTTTTCTTTAAAGATCTCTGGAAGCAAGGGAGTCAACGGGGCTTTTCCTTTCAATTCAGGCCCCTTATATATTTGAATGGCGTTATGAGTCTCGTTTTCTATTTGAACGGCTAATAGACGGAGGGGCCAACTAAATACAAAATCTGGGGTAAATTGATAAAGCTAATAGTTTAGGGGCTAAATTAAAATAAGTCATGTAAAACTACAGGGGTCATTCTGTCAAAAAGCCTATATATATTTATATGATACAATAAGTCATTCTAGGAAGAAGAATTCAATTGAGTGATGTTTTCTCCACATTTATGGCTTCACTCCCTCCATCTTTCTTATCATCATCTTAAACCCGGGTACATCCATGGGCTCCTTTCCCACTTGTGTAGACTTTCTTCCCGCTTGTACGGACCTCCTTCCCGCTTGAGTGAGCTACTTTTCCATACGTATGCTTGCTCACTCTTGGATCCTAACCCTCTTGGCTGGTGCACCAAAAAAAAATCCCCTTACAATGCATTTGTGTAATGTTGAATTCTACATTCTGCAAGAAATAATTTGAGTGCCTCTTCACTCCAACAATAGGAAATGATTTTCTATAAATTTGAAGAAAAATAATTTAATTTTTTCTTCTTTCTACACAAAAAGATATTGTACCAAATTGCAGAGACCATGAGTATGGAAAAGTAGCATCTTTTATGTCATGGAGAAATCATTAGCATTACACAAATGTGTCCTCCATGCATGTCCACAGCCCCAACTTAAGGTTTGCCCCACTTTACAGGCATATGGAGACGATCCGAAATAAAGGAGACATCTTCTATGCTACATTTGGTGATAAGCTAAAAATAAAATAAGCATCATTATCATGTCTATGTCTAAGTAGAAAATCTAATCCAAATGGATTGAGACATGTCAAGAGAAGCAGTTGACATTGATTATAACAAGGAGGCATAGGAAGGAGCCAAGGAGGCATTGTTGTTTATCATCCATGAGGTGTGAAGGTGAGGAGGAGGGGTAGGAAATTGAAGGAAATGTACATCCACATTTGCAGACACTTTTGAAATTATCGTGATATAAAGAAAATTTGTAAAAAAATAGAAGAGAAAAAAGGTTCCAGTTTCTATGGTAATTGTGAGATTTAAGACATATTTCTTTTTCTAAAGAATTTTGATAAAAATGGACCGTACAACAAGGGGCCTTGGACATGTATCACGTTGTCATTAATGCCTTTGAATGTAGATGTAGGGTGTAAGAGTTGTTTTTTTTTTTTTTTTTTTTTTGGTACCAGGCTATTGAGGGCTCGGACCCCACTCTTAAGTGAGGGTAATTACTTGACCTCGGGTGAGATGAGAGAGCCCGCAGATTTCTTGTCCATGAGGTATAAATATGTGAGATTAATATGTGCTCTCATGAGGAATTCAATTATTGAATGCATGAGGCTGAACGTTCATCTTAAAATTTAAAGGGTCAGTGGGTCACTTCTCTTTCTACAGGTAACAGGTTGTCGTTCCATCATCCTACAGGTAACAGGTTGTCGTTCCATCATCCATGTGAAGCACGAGAGCGAGAGAGAGAGGGAGAGAGAGAGAGAGAGAGCTTTTATGAGGCCATACACTGACAACAGGTAGGTCATCTAAACTAGAGTCCTATTGACAGCAAAGAGGAAGAACCAGAACCAGAAGCTGGAGCTTAGGAAATTTATATATAATCACCTGATTTTTTTAGTATTTACAAATAACATAATTTAGTTTCAGTTTTTACATACAGCCACATTAGTTGGCCCCCTTGATCAGTTGGACTCAATGGCCGAACAGAGGTTCAATTGATCATTTCTAACTGAGTAGTGCTATTTGGACAAACTTTTTTATCAGAATTTTGGACAAATCCTATGGTATGGCTTGAATATCATAGGGGATATTCAAGCCATACCATAGAGTTTGTCCAAAATTCTGGCTAAAAAGTTTATCCAAGTAGACTTTTTGTTTCTAACTAGGGTTGTTCTTAAGCCGGGTCGACCAGGGACCGGGGTGGGCTTGTTCAAGCTTGGCCCATTTAATCATCAGTCTAATATTCAAGAACATACAGCCCACAGACCTAAAAGTCCTTGAACCCAGATATTCACCTCTATTTTCAGTTTTTACATACATTCCCTTATATTAACTTGACAATTGGTGAAGGACTATAAAAACTCATTTGACTACTTCTAACAAGGGATGTTGACGGGCTTGGTCAATCTGGGCCAAAGCTGTAGGTACAATAAATCCATGGGCCGAAAAATTAGGCCAAATCCATCCAAAACAGGCTGGTCTCGGGGCAACCCGACCTATGAACACCCCTACTTCGGATAAGTTTTCATTAAAATTCAGTGGGGAAAAGTTGGTAATTTTGTATTTACCATAAACCAATTTAAGTAACATAGTACTTTTATCTCTTTTCTTTTTAGAAGAATATATATTGAGTTTGATCAACATGACATTAAAAAAAGTTCAACCAATGGTTACTATGGTTGACCACTTTATTAATGAAAAAGAGGTGGTTGCATGCAATAAAAAAAAAAACAATCTAATAGTCTAATAGTTGAAATGGTTCAATATGAAATTCCATTTTTCCTTCTAATTATACAATATTTATACGGTCATGCATGGCACAGGCTACAGTGAACATATGATACAATTAGCCATTCTAGAAAAAAGTCACAGTTCAATTGAGTGAAGTTTTCTCTACATTTACGGCTTTACTCCCTTCCACATCTTTTTATCATCCCTTCTAATACGATTGTGCAGCGTTGGAATCTACATTCCTACTTAAAAACCATTGAAGTGTTCCTACACTCTTCCAATAGGAAGTAATTTGAGCACTCTTCAATAGGAAATGATTTTCCGTAAATTTGAAGAAAGATCATTTGATTTTTCTTCTTACTACGCAGAAAGATATTGTACCAAATTGCAAAGACGATGGAGTATGGAAAAGCAGCATTTATGTCATGGATAAATCATTGGCGTTATACAAGTGGACTGAGGATTCATATGCATCCCATTTTCATCTTCCCGTCCACAGGGAAATAGGTTCATGCATCACGGTGGTATAAATGCTTGACTCGATAGCTACCATTAATTTTCAGTCAATCATAATTCAGAGAAGTTGATATGAATTTAAGGCGCAGAGCTGCACACTTGATCCTACTGCACGGACATGTACAGCAGTGCAGCCAAATCAACAGGCCCCTGCCTGCTATCGTTAACCATAATCCCCATCATATTTACACTCAGGACTTCTTATTCACAATTACATTTTACCTACCCAATTTTGGAAGCACTGAGTTGGAGAAATCTCTCTTTGAGACTACTCAACTTTAATTTCAAGTAGTTTTTTAGATTTTTTGACGGGTAATTATGTCTCTGGAACATTTGAACTTGTTGATCAGTAAAGTTTTATTAATTCAGCATTTTGAAATATATTACTTTTGACCCTTTAAATTCTCCAGACTTCTAAGCAAGATGGAATTAAGGATTTGAAAATCCTATTAAGATTTCTGATGGAAATTATGCATATTCTATATACTTGAGCATTAGGAAAAAACAAAAAACTTGGGCACTCAGAATTTGAAGAATTTATTCTTCTCCCAACAGGAATTCTAATAAACTCTACAAATAAATATACCTAATGGAGCATTTGATTTAGATGAAAACGTGACGAGTGAAAGAAGTAAAAACCAATCTCACAATACAAGCTTTGGAAAACTACAAATCAAGAAGCCTGAAAAGTTCAGGCTTTACCCCGGAGTTCGTATGGGATCCGGGCCACACGACTTTAAAACGCATCATATTGAGTTAATACGGAGTTTAACTTATCAACCCGTGAATCTTAGATCATTTCCGATATGGGACTTAAACACAGTCTCATGGTGCCAACCGAAGCACTCCACCCACACTCCCACCTGGTAACCCCATGTAGACCCAACCTTCGGGATTCCTGGTGGCTCTATGGGGTCTCACAATAAGCATCATTATCGATAATAGAAAATTGTAGCATTTATCTTGCCACAACCCAAATTAAGATCTGCCACTCGTCCTGCTGCTATCGCTCTTTGCATCATTCGCAGCATGAGCCGGGTGCTTCTCCACAAAATAGGAGAAGAAAAAAAGAAAAGAACCAAAACAAAAGACATTAAAATCTATCAAACCTCTATCAAAGGAGTAGCAGAGAGATAATTATAGATAGCCTTAAGAGGCCTGCTAGAAAAATGTTTGTCTATTCGTCTGAGAGAGGAGGAGAGGAGCTCTGTCAGGTAGAACTTGGCCTTCATCTGAAAGGCTCTAAAATCCCTGTAGGTATGATCATTCCTACCTTTCCAAATTACAAAAACGGGGGTGAAAATAAATTGAGGAAGCACCTTTTCGAGCAAGCTTATCACTGTTGTGGGAGAGGTCGAACCAAATCTTGGAGGGGGATAAATGTCCTGCTGGGCTCACGCTTGCAGCAACGAGGATCCAGCTCTAGGGAGAGGTTACAAAAAGGCAGTGGAAGAAGAGGTGTAGGACTGATTCCAAGTTGTTGGCACATAGGCAGCACCTAGAAGCAAGGTTGAATCCAATTGATTAGGCCCCGTCTTGGGTAGGAGTTTTGCAGTGCATCAACCTCCAGGTGGAGATGGAGATCCTGAGCAGCATGATGGAATTTCAGACTAAAGGGGCTCACACAGCTGGGTCTCTTCTAGATCTGATCAGATCCCAAGCTTCCTTGAAAGTGAGGTCTTTTCCAAAATGGGCTTTCCAAACTATGGAGTCTTCTGAGTCCGGATCAAGGGAGATGTTGCTGCAAGCTTGGCTAAGGAGCCCTACTGCACCTAAAGGGATGTCCTGGGGGATTATCCAATGAGCTCCATCCTAGAGAGTGGAGCTTTTGGTTAAGAGGGAAAGTGAAGGAGGGGAAGAGGTAGGCAAAGCTTACCTAATCAGCCTAGTTATCAGCCCAAATATCCACCATCTTACCATTTCCAATTTTCCAAGAGCAGCTAGAGAAGAGGTAATGACTAAACTTCTTGATTTTTCGTTTGATACAAACCCAGATTTAGTGATGACATACTCCATATTGTAGAATTTGGAGAATATCTTCTAGTCATCCAGAGCACTCACAGAGAGTTGGAGGAGGTAATTGACCAGCCCATTTTGAGGAAATATGCCTCATTCTTCTCTTGAATGCACCTAATGCCTAGACCACGTTCCTGAGTGGAAAGACATACTACCTCTCATCTGATCTGACTCCTTCTGGATCTAGAAGCCTCTGCGGACTAGAGGAATTTCCTCATCAAACGCTCCATATGGTTGGATACCGACTTGGGGAGAGGGAAGACCAAGGAGATGTGTGTGGCCAAGCTACTTAAAACGTGTCTTACCAAAACTCTGCGCCCTGCCAAGGACAAAAGTCTGGACTTCCACCGTGAAATTTTGGAGAACTTGTCCAGCAGAGGGTTAAAATGTTGCCTTTTAGGAGTGCCAATGGTAAGAGGTGCTCCAAGGTAGGTGAAGGAAAGGATATGATCTTGGAGATCTGTAATTGTTAGAATCTGTCTCTTGGTCCTCCTGCTGCAATTACCTAGGAAAAAATTTTTCTTTCTAATATTAATGGACTTCCTGGAGCTGAATTGGTAGCTGGTTAGAACCTCTTTCAAAGCAAGAAGGCGTTTTTTGTTGCATGTTAGAAAAATCAGGATGTCATCTGCATAAAAGAGGTGGCAAGGGGTGAAGGGGACTTTTGATAGAGGGGATATGAAGTTGTTGGTGAGCAGATTTTGGATGTTTAGGCCAGGATTTCTTCTGCCAGAATGAATAGGTATGGGGAAAGGGGATCCCCTTATCTTAGCCCACACTTTGAATAAAAAAACCACAAGGAGTTCTATTAATGAGAATTGATCCCTTGATTGTGCAAACACATTCTTTTATGAGGTTGATCCAAGTATCAGAGAAGCCAAAGAAGGCTAGGGACTTGAACAGAAAGGACCAGCTAAGCTTATCAAAAGCTTTTGAAATGTCAAGTTGCATACACAGGGATCCGCCTCTCATTTTAGAGTGAAGTTTTTGGAATAATTCATGGGCTAACTAAAATATGGTGGTGAATAAATCTGCCTTTAACAAAGGCAACCTAGTTGGTGGCAATAAGAGAAGGAAGGATCAAAGATAGTCTAAAGGCCAGGATTTTTGCAATGATTTTATAGGAGAAATTGAGCAGGCTAATTGAGCGAAAGTCAGTAAGGGAGCTAAGAGAATGGGTTTTAGGCATAAGGGTGACAAAGTATGCATTGGAGGCTTTATAGAGCTTACCAGAGCAGAAAAAATGCTGCACTGCCTTTATCACTAAGGTACTGGTGATGCGCTATGTAGCAGTGAAAAAAGAGCCTCATAATCCATCTGGTCCCGGAGTGCTGTCCTTTTTAAGTGCAAAAACTGCAATTTTGATTTCAACCGCGTCCGAAATTGCTGGTAGATAGAGGTTTTGGGCTGTCGAAACTTTGCTGCTTGCAATGCCAAAGAGGCCATCTGATGGGTCTAGATAGGAGGATTGAGCCACAAAGGAGAAGTGGTTCACCGCCAAATGCTAAATCTAGCTTGATCTTCAATCCAATCACCTTAAAAAAGGATCCTGTCAATGCGATTGATAGAGCCTCTAGATTTTCTAGAAGCATGGAAAAAGGTTGTATTCCTATCTCCCTCATTGAGCCATTTGATTCTAGATATTTGGCGCTAGTGGGTTTCCTTGATTTGAAGACAATCGTGAAGGGAAACTTTTGCCTCTACAAGATCTTGGTGAAGAATTTCCGACAGTCCAGCATCAAGGAAATCTTGCATAGCTTGGACTTTAGATTCTGCTTAGAGCACTTTGAGCATGGGATCACCAAATACACTCTTATTCCGGGCCTTAAGGCCCAACTTCATCATTTTCAGATTTTGAGATAAAGCAAAATGGGAGTGGCCCACTATGCCTGTGTTCCAATTATCTTCCACAAGTTTGAGAAAGTCTGGGTGGTGAGTCCACATGGCTTCAAACTTGAAAGGAGCATTTGGAGGAGACAAACCCTGGTTATGGGAAAGGAGCAAGGGGTAGTGGTCAGAAGATCTTTGGTAAATGAGTGAGTTGAGGGTTACTTGAAAGGGAAAGCCATTGATCGTTACAAAGAGCACGATCCAGTCTGGCTGCCACATAGCTAGATCCCCTACGGTTGTTAGACCAAGTGAAGTTATTGCCTATATAGTCCATGTCTTGCAGCCTAGAGTTAAGGATCATCTGCTGGAAGTCAAGATTAAGACGGGAAGGCCTGAGGCTTAATTTTTCTGAGGCAGGGGAAATGGTGTTGAAATCACCCACAACACACCATGGAAGGTTGATGGTAGTGTTGGAGGTTAGGTAGTCCCAAAGGGCACTTCGCTGGACATAATTGGTAGAACCATATATCCCAATGAGGAGGCAAAGGCTACCTATGGCTGGATCATGGTGATTGGAGAATTCTGATATGGTTAAATTGAGGTTAGAGTTGGTTTTGAACAAACATCAAATGGAGGCATTGGATAGGGGGTTGTAAGAGAGGGAACCGTCAAAGCCTAGGTGGGCCAGCAAGGAGGAAGGGGGAGCTAAGGTCATTGGTTCAGCAAGGAAGATAATGTCTAAAGATTTAGAAGAAATCAGGTGGTAAAGGGTTATGAGGTTGAGGAATTAGCAATTCCCCTGCAATTCCAATATAGGACTTTTACCATTTGGAACTTGGTAAGGAGGAGGGGGTACCATCTGAGCTCCTAGTGTTTGGCCTGGAAAAGGAGGTAGCCATTCTAGATTTGGCTTTGGACTTCTTTGTTATTTTGGAGAAGGGGGAGAGGTCCATTATCAAGGAGATTACAGCTGGCAAGGGAGGGTGAGGGATCTGAGGGATCAGAGTGTGGTCTTAGAGGCTTGAAGTATCTGTAGGGAGCTCTGGTTGAGGGGAAGGAGACTTGAGAAAGGGGTAACAAAGGTAGGCTTAAGGAATGACCAATTTTCCAAAATAGAGAAAGGGTTTGAGGTATCTAAAATTGGGGCAAGAATTTTTTCCAGAATTCCCAACATGAAGTCTTGAGGCGAGCCTTTAGCCTTGAGATATAGCTGGAGCCTATAGCAGAAAGGGAGGAAGACGGAGAGGAATTGGACTTAGAGGGAGTTGGGATAAGGCAGGGGGTCATAGTAGTGGGGGGAGCTGCTATGGGTGACTGAGACAGGTTTGGTGTGACAGAAGAAGTGACTGGGGCTAAGCTGGTGGTTTGGATTTGGATGTGGAGGTTGGGTATTGAGGTTAAAGGAACTAGTGTGGATTGGTGGGGATTGGAGGGAGTGGAGGATGAGGTAACCAATGATTGGGGGAAAAGATGCTTCGCGCGGGCATGGTATTTAGCGTTCTTGTTAAGATCCATAGCACTCTGATTATCACAGTAGACTACATACTCTCCTTGCTTCAAACCCAGTTCTCGAAAAAATTTCTTCAACCAAATCATTTCCTTCCCTGCTTCATTAGCAGTTATGTATTCTGCTTCGGTTGTAGAAAATGCTGTACACTTCTGCAACTTAGACTGCTAGGAAATAGCTCCCCCTACAAAAGTAAATTAGTACCCAGAAGTAGACAACCGACGATCAAGATCGCCTGCAAAATCAACATCTGTAAAGCCTTCAAGTACTGGTTTTGAGCCTACGAAATACAAGCAAAAATCCGATGTACCTCTCAAGTATCTGAAGATCCACTTCACTGCTTCTCAATGCTCTTTTCCAAAGTTAAAAAGAAATCTACTCACTAAACCCACTACATGAGTAATGTCTAGCCGTGTACACACCATGACATACATAAGACTCCCAACTGCTGAGGAGCATGGAACAGATATCATCGGTTCCTTTTCTTCATCTATAGTAGGACATAGTCTCTTACTGAGCTTGAAGTGACTGGTTAAAGGCATGCTGATTGCTAAGCATCTTTCATGTTGAACTTTGCTAGTACCCGTTCAACATATTTCTCCTGTGACAACTACAACTTCTTAGCATTCCTGTCACGACGTATTTGCATTCCCAAAATTTGTCGTGCGGGACCCAAGTCTTTCATGTCAAAAGTTTTTGATATGTCCCTTTTCAGCCTGTCAATCATCTTACTATATTGTCCAACTATCAACATATCATCTACATATAAAAGAAGGATGATAAATTTTCCATTACTAAACTTTCGAATATAAACACAGTGAACCGCAGCTGTCCTCCGGCACCCGTGACTCACCATGAATGAATCAAACTTCTTGTACTATTGCCTTGACGCTTGTTTCAGCCCATAGAGACTCTTCTTCAGCCTGCGAACCAATTGTTCTTTTCCTTCTACCTCAGACCTCTCCGGCTGAGTCACGTAGATCTCTTCTTTTAGATCACCGTGAAGAAATGCAGTCTTCACATCCATATGTTCGAGTTCAAGGTCCATGCTGGCGACTAGACCTAAGACAACTCTGATAGAAGTCATCTTCACAACTGGAGAGAAGATTTTATCGAAGTCAATACCCTTCGTCTGCGCAAAGCCTTTAACCACTAACCGTGCTTTGTGCTTTATCAGTTTTCCACTGTCATCTCTCTTCAGTTTGAACACCCATTTGTTCTTCAAAACCTTCCTGCCTTTTCGAAGTTCCACAAGCTTATAAGTATTGTTCTTTTTCAAAAAACCCATCTCATCATACATAGCCTTCATCCAGTCATCTTTATCTACATGAGTTTTTGCTTCTAGATAGCTCTCTGGCTCTCCTTCATCAGTAAGCAGAATATATTCTGCAGTAGGATATCTTTTTTATGGTTGACGCTCTCGAGTAGACTATCTAACATGAGGATCTGTGGTTTCTGACTGAGGAGACTGCATCCCCTACTCAACACCTTGTTCATCTGGCAACTCCTACGCCTCATCACGATCTGGATCGTTTTGTCCACCTTCTCCACCTATAGTTTACACTGGAAAAGGAATCGGTGTGAGATCAACCACTCCATCAACAACTTCTTTAGACTTTTCAGTCTTCTCAATATCTCCAAAGAATTGGTCTTCATGAAACATTTTATCCCTACTTCTGATCATTTTTCTCTTCCCTGGATCCCATAACCTGTAGTCAAAATCAGCTCCACCATAGCCAAGAAAAATGCAACATACTGCCTTATCATCCAGCTTTGAACACTGCTTCTTTGATACATGTACAAAAGCCTTATGCCCAAACACCTTCAAATGAGAATAAGAAACATCTTTACTTGTCCATTTCCTTTCCGGAAGATCAAAATCCAAAGGAACTAAGGGAGACTTGTTAATCAGGTAAACAACAATCAGGACAACTTCACCCCAAAATGGCTTGAGTAGTCGTGCCACTCTAATCATGCATCTCATCCTTTCAAGAATAGTGCGGTTCATTCTCTCTGCCACACCATTGTGTTGTGGAGTACTAGGAATTGTTCTTTCATATCGAATACCCTGCTTCGAGCAATAGCCTTTAAATTGGTTGGATGTGTATATCTATGCAGAGACATTTCAAGAGCTTTCATGTTTCTCTTTTAACAATGACATGAAACTGCTGAAATATCTAATAAACTTGATCCTTCGATTTCAATGCATAAACCAATACTTTTCTAGATGCATCATCAATAAATGTGACAAAAAACTTATTACCACCCAATGACCCCACATCCATGGGACCACAAACATCAGAATATACCAAATTCAACACATTAGATTTTATCGTTGATGTTTTAGAGAAAGATACCATGTGTTGTTTACCAAACAAGCAATAATCATAGGGGTTAAGAGATGTACCTTTTGAGTAATGAATTTGATCTTTCTTTGCCAATAACTGCAGTCCTTTCTCACTCATATGTCCCAGTCTCTTGTGCCACAGATTTGGAGAGGATCTGTCTTCAACAACATTCAACACACCTTTGCATAGCTTCACATGTGTATTGTACAACATATAACACACCTTCCCTCTTGCAACAATAAGAGACCCTTTAGTGAGTTTCCACCTGCCATTTCCGAAGTAATTCTCATAACTTACACGGTCCAATGAAGTTCCGAAAATCAGATTCAACTGCAGATCAGGAATATGGTGCACATCTTTCAGCGTTACTGTGCAACCAATATCGATTTGAATGTAGACATCATCGAACCCAACAATATCTGAATGACTTGTGTTTCTCATCTTCACAGTGCCAAAGTCCCCTGCTTTATACGTCGTGAACATCTCCTTATAAGGAGTAGTATGGTAGGATGTCGTTGTGTCAACAACCCACTCAACCTGATCATCTGCAACACTTAAACACTCTTCATCTTCACTGGCCACTTCGTTATCCAAAGTAACTATAGTGTTGTGTCATTCTTCTGCTCATTGCTGGCTTCTTTTCTTTTTTTTTTTTTTTTTCCTTTAAGGCAAAGCAATTCTTCTTAATGTGACCCTCCTTGTCACAATGAAACCATTTTTCAGACTTTTTTTTAGTTTGTGATCCACCTTTAGACTTGCCACGACCCCCCTTTGGTCCCCTACTCTTACTCCTTCCCCTTTTCTCTGTAACAAAGGCCTATGCATTATCTGTCCCTGCAGTTTTCCTTCTTGTTTCTTCATTCATCAAACTGCTAGTAACCTGACTCATTGATAATACACCATCTGGAGTAGAGTTGCTCACGAAAACAACCTATGTCTCCCATGTATCAGGCAAAGAACTTAGAAGCAATAAAACTTGCATCTCATCATCAAGGATCATCTTCATTGTGGGTAATTCATTCACATAGCATTGTAATTCATTTATGTGGTCTTTAATTTTACCACCCTCCTTGAATTTCATGTTCACAAGCTTTCTAATCAAAAAAGTTTTGATCACTGCAGTTTTCTTTTCATATCTTTCTTCTAATTTCTTCTAAAGGGTATTCGCATTGGTTTCATTAGACACATGATGAAATATACTATTATCCACCCACTGTCTCTAACCTCTATTGAATAATCAAGAAAAACAAACAATTGAATAATGAAACCACAATTTCTTTGCCGAACCACGTAAATCTTTCTTCTAATCCAGTGGTGTTATCCATCTCAATTGAATAATTAAGAAAAACAAACGACTTTCGCTACCTCAATTTCTGCACCAATCTATAGATCTCGTCACCATGAGCACGCTGGAAAAAACGAATCTCCGATTAGACCTCGGATGATCAAGATATCGCGAGAACAATTCTCAGTCTTCAATCTCCTATCAAATCCTTGCTGACCGTATGTTCTGCTGATGTCAGTGTGTGCTGGAATGGGCTTCCTGCTTCATGGGTCAGGCTGAACTGACCCAAACTGAACCTGATCTGGTCTGAAATCTAGGCTGGGCTTCCGTAGCAGATCAGGTCAGAATCGACCCAGAACAAACCCAAGCCCAAGTTGTCTTCTTCGTTCTGTTCCTTGTTTCTGCAACCAGAATCGATGGAGGGATACTGCGGGAGTCTTCTTCCTCCCGGGCGATGGCACAACAGCAGCAAAGGGCGATGGCTGGCGCGATTGATGAAGGCGGCGGTAGTGGCGCGGATTCCGATCCGATACTGGCTGCAGTAGGCTCTGCAAACTAAGAACCCCAGCAGCAATGGCGATGCTGTAGGCTCCTTCTCAGGCGAAACACAGTGAACAGTGATGACACAGGAAGTCCGATGATATGAGTCCAGTTTCAATCCTGCAAATTAAGAACTCAGGCGGCCGTGGTCTCCTTTGCGCAGCTATGGCAGGCCTCTGTGCTTCAAATCCGGTTTGCAATCTAGAATGAAGATCCACTATCTTCCTCTACGTTCAGAATTTCTTTGAGAAACTCGATTCGCGTGGCCCAACAGAGATCGAAAAATCGATCTCTCTCCTCGTGCAGAATTCAAAAACTGAACCAACAGTTTCTGCCCTGTTCTCCGATCTTCTTTGCAACTGATCATATGGCTCAACAGAGATCGGAAACGATCTCTCTTTTCTGCGATGAAGAACCACGCGCAGAAATCCAAATACCCGTGATCCGATCCGTTGATCGCAAACGCATCACAATCCAATCCAAGAAAACCAAGGCTCTAATACCACTTGTTTTTCTCTATAACACTTGTTGTGCGCGTGTATGCAGAAATGTGAATCTAAGCAATCAAAATAAACAATCAACCACACAAGAACAAGCAATCACACACAAGAGAATTACATGGTTTGACAATCTTGCCTACATCCACGGGAAAGAAACTCGACTCTCCTTTGGGTTCACTCTTTGTATGATATTCAATACAGTATATCTCATGGGCTACACATTAAATCATATAGATAATGCTCTCTTTTTTATCCTCCAAGAAACACTATCTTAGTCAATAAGAAAGTCCTTGTACAATTACCAAAATACCGATGCCCTAAACCCAATTGGTCTGAACCCACTAAGCCAACACCAACAGGAATTCTAATAAACTCTACAAACAAATATGCCTAATGGAGCATTTGATTTAGATGAAAACGTGATGAGTGAAAGAAGTAAAAACCAATCTCACAAGCTTTGGAAAACTACAAATCAAGAAGCCTGAAAAAGTTTAGGTTTTGGTACTACTTCAACCCGAGCAAGCTTTACTATGGAGTTCGTATGGGATCCAGGCCACATGGCTTTAAAACGCGTCATGTTGAGTTAATACGGAGTTTAACTTATCAACCCGTGGATCTTAGGTCATTTCCGATATGGGACTTAAACACAGTCTCATGGTGCCAACCGAAGCACTTCACCCACACTCCCACCTGGTAACCCCATGTAGACCCAACCTTTGGGATTCCTAGTGGCTCTATGGGGTCTCACAATAAGCATCATTATCGATAAAAGAAAATTGCAGCATCTATCTTGCCACAGCCCAAATTAAGAATTGTCGCTCGTCCTGTTGCTATCGCTCTTTGCATCATTAGCAGCATGAGCCGGGTGCTTCTTTTTTTTTGGTAACAGCATGAGCAGGGAGCGAACCTTCCTTCACTCGAGCGAACCCTTCCAGTGGCGTCTTCGCTCCACCTAGCTTCCAGATCGCTCTAACCATCAAGGTTCTAGAATGAAAACTTGAAGACAAAAAGTAGTCCGCTCGAGCGACCCAAATGTCCGCTCGAGCGAACCCCTCACAGAATGTTGCTCGCTCAACCGCCAACTTTAATCGCTCGACCCAAGTATGCCCTGCACTAAACGTCTGCAAACAGAGAGCAGTTCGCTCGAGCGAACTACCCTGTCTGCTCGAGCGAACCTAAGACTTCTAATTTTGGACAAACTTCTCTTCCGAATTTTTCCTTAAGGTAACTTCCTATTCCTTAAGCCTTTGAGACATGAATTATGGATTATAAAAAGGCTTCATATCTCTCTCTCAAGAATAACACTGATCTAGAGAAACTTTGAGAGATTCATCAAGTTTCCACCAATGCTACTTGTTCTGCTGTGCTGATGTTCACGCTTTGAATTTAATTCCATCATCCCTTCTTGAAGGTGGTTCTGTAAAAGCATGGTGAAGATTTGTGATGAGTTGTCAACAAGATCGGAAGCAGTCCTTAGGTTGAGTCAACAACTGGGAAAGGGTTTTAAGTGTTCTTGTATTCTTCGTTTTTCATATAGTGCTTGGTTGTCTGTTGGCCTAGACGATAATGGTTGTTGTTTTTCCCGAGCAAGGTTTTCCACGTAAAAATCATGCGTCCTTCTCTCTTTATGGTTTGATTGTTTTTAATTTGGATTAGGTTTAATTATTAGTTTAATCACTAGTTGATTGATATTCAATAAAAATCAGGTTATTGGGACCTCTGCTTGTGTTAAGGTAGAAATACAAATTTTTCATAGGTTGTTCCAATAGTTTGGATGTGGTTGGAAGAGTGTTTTGGGATTGAGTTAAGGCAAGTGATTGAAATGGCTAATTCACGTGCATGCATGTGATCTTCAAGTTTCTTGATTTCTACTCTATGATTTTTCAGATTTCATGCTTGATTTTCCATATTGTTGTAACTGATCTTATAATTAGTTTTGAAGCATTGTTAGTTTTTCTAACTCGGTTTGTTTTCCCCCTGAAATCCGCTTCCAACTGTGCTCAAAACCACCCAAAACAGTGGCTGAAATCGGGGAAGAAAGGGGTGTACAAACTGCCCTCTACAGTGGTCAAACATTTCCAGAATGGCCCATGTCTGACCAGGCGGTAACACTATCGGACATGGTCCCTAGGAGCGATGTCCGACCAGGCAGCAAAGCTACCCAACAAGGCCCCTAATAATTTGCCTGATTCTTAGAAACAAGTAGTTATTTCTTTAAACATGTCTTTAGCTGGTGTTACTATGAAGAAACTTTCCCATTATCAATGCTTCAGATTGTTTCTTTTTATTTCTTCTTTCACATTCCAGAGTTTAAAGCATGGGCAGATTAGCAAAAAATTCACAAAAATAACAACCGCATTTCAATTAGAATGTAGTTTAATTTACCTAAGACATTCCAGACTATAAAAGTCTCTCACATTACAATTTAGGAGCTCTTGGCATTGCTCTTCGGTTTTCTTTGCATGGATCTCATGACATCACACAATGAGGGCGGAGATGACTTCATACCAACTCCAATATATAAGATAGGTGAACCCCAAACTACGCAGAAAATAAATTTGAATGGAATTTCCACTATTTCTAGACACATGAAAGATGGATATATATAAATATTCTTACTACTAGTTGACTAACTAGAATCTTTTCCAGCTTCAAAATTATTACTAAGACCTATTTAAAGACTTCTACAAATAGAATTCTTAGAAATATGGAACTCCATTATATCTTATCAGCAAATGCGCCATACCTTAATTTAGTAATTTGTCAAGAATTGCACAATTTTGAGGTTGTTGCATATCATTCCACCTAAATGTCTTAATCGGGCAGTGCTCTACACAGGAAACATGTACATTTCTACACAGGAGGTAAGTCCTTTTCTATTCCAAGAAAATTGATTATAGATTCGTTGGTAAGGAAAGATTAGAAGGCTGGGACGCACAAATTTTTTTTAGTACAATGTAATAAATCTTAATCCAACCTTTCCATGGGACATGGACTCATGCCCACAAACACCACCTGTCTCCGTAAATGGTCACTTGTAGTCACACTGAATCTCATTTTCTTTTCTTTCTTTCTCTTTTTTTTTTTTTTTTTTCTTTCTAGTTTCAAACTAAATGCAATTGCATGGGTTTGGAAAATTAACTTCAAAGTTGAGTCGATTCCTGTTAGCAATAACTTGTATTCATTAGCTGTGTTTATACATTGAAGTTTTTCGGCAAATAACTTTTTTATATTTTTAATATAAATTTTAGAAATAGGTTATGTAAATAATACATGGGGTGTCTCCTGAAGATTACTTTTGAAAATGTCAAACCCTAACCCAAGATTAATCCAATAGTGTTTGCTTAGTGTGTGCTTAGTCTTGATTGGGTTTAGTTATCGTGGGTTAAAGTGTGATTAGTTTTAGTCATGATTTTTAGCTTTGGAGAGTTCGAGAACGTTTAGTATTAACTAGGCACACTCAGGAAAGCCTGGGTGTACGTGCAAGCGTGGGAAGATCGTGTTTGATTTTGTGTTAATCGTGATTTTCATTTCATTTGATTGGTTTTATGATTATGTGCAACTTTCGTGTTTAGCCCGTCTGTGTTTGTAGCCCAGAAACTCAAGTTTTGGCCAAAAGGGTAAAATAGCCTTTTCACACTTAAATCTAGACACGATTTTTGAGATCCCAAAACCATGTCAAAAATATACTTTTTGGAAACTAGATATTTCAAGGATCGTTTTATCCTTTTTCGTCAATTTCATTTGAGGCCCACAAGACCATGTTTTGACTCATGCAAGATTGGCACTAAAAGGGGACCCACTTGTCTAGCACTTAAGATACTTTCCCTTCTCCCTTTCCCCATTCCACAAAATCCTGCAACTTTTTCTTGACCTAGGGCTGAAAACCCTCTTTTTCTACTCTTCTTCTCTTCTTGAATGCTTGAGTTAGGAGACTCCAAATGGAATTCTAAAACCATCATCTTCTTCCTCTCAAGCTAAGCTTTCCATTGATACAATTTTCTTGAAGTTTCTTGGTGGGAAAGATCTCCATTTCCTTCTTCATTTCTTGTTTGGGCACCTCTAGGTAAGAACTTCAACCCACCTCTTCAATAGAGTTCTTTCTACTTCCAAAGATCTTGTTTTTCTAACTTGTAGAAACCATTTCGAAATGGGTTGCTTGGTTGTATTTTTGGGTGAGTTTTTGAATGGATTTCATAGGATTTTGTAGTTTTTAGCTTGGTATTTTGGTTAGGAGTGCTTGAAGAAGAATCTTGTTTTCATTTTGCTAAGGCAAGTAATCTATTTGGGTTGTTTATGCATATGGATCTATGGATTTGTTATTTGGTATTAATACTTTGTTTTACTAGGTTTTCATGTTGATATCTTACTTTGGAAAATGCAAACATGCCTAATAGCTTTCCAAACTTTCAGATTTCATATCTTTTAATCAAGTCTTGCTTTTGTTGAAGTTTGGATTTGTTTTGATAAGAAAGGGTTTCAAAGATTATGAAATGGGTTTCTATGTTAATGCCTTGATTAAGTTTGAAATGAATGCCCCAATGTGAGCCTTGATAGCATGTATATTCATGTATTTAATTTGCAAATTAGGTTGGAAAGATTGTGGAAAAGAAAGGAAGGAAAGGATGGTCCAGTGCACTGCAGAATCAGAACTGGGTTCTGATTCCGCAGTTCACGCGGTCGACCGGCCAAGGGGCGCGGTCGACCGGGGACACTGGGATGGGTCCCAGTTGGATGACCTGCTGCACTGCGGGAATGACTGTTCCTGCAGTTCACGCGGTCGACCGGCTAGGGGGCGCGGTCGACCGGCGACACAGGATCAGGTTCTCTGGAACTTGACCAAAACACTGTTCATTGAATTAAAAGTTACAACTCTGAGTCGACCGGCGACACAGGATCAGGTTCTCTGGAACTTAACCAAAACACTGTTCATTGAATTAAAAGTTACAACTCTGAGTCGACCGGGACTTGGCCGGTCGACCGGGCTCACAGTGTACGCGGTCGACCGGCCAAGGGCCAGGTCGACCGGGCACACTGGAATTTCCCCTGTTTAAGCAGATTTTTGCCCATTTGTATTTTCTTTTAAAATCTGAAAACGAGGCTATATTAAGGACTTTAACTTGACATTGTGTGAATGGAACTCCATGCTATGTACTAACTTCGGGGACACCAATCCTTGTATTTTAAATATAGAGTTCCAATCAACCAATGGTCAATGAATAGCCTAAACATGTACTTGATAAAATTATTGTGTTTTGAGCGTTGATTTAAGACCGCAAGTCATATCGTGAACTCGTTTTGAAATCAAGTTTATAAGCTCGTTCGAAGATGTGTTTCAAGTATTAAATGGGGATCACTTTTATAAGTTGTGAGCATATATATTATGCATTTTGCTAGTCGTGCCTCGTCTTGCCGTGACAAGTGATTTCCCCTTTTATTTTCGATATGTTTGAATCGTATTTAACGTGTTTTATGCATTCATGAACTCAAGTGAACACCACAGAGCTTGGACTGCCCTTTCAGTCTGATCCACTGTCTGGGGGTCCTTAAACATGTGAACTAACCGCAGATTAGTCGTGTATTTATTACACATCGTGCGTGTCCGGTTCCGCGGCCGGAATCCCGTATTTGTGGGAATCGTGTCGTGTTATATTATGTATATTCATGCTTGTCGTGCGTGCTTACTCTTTTCATTTATAAATGATAGAGAAAGGATGGGCTCTTTGTGGATTTACGATTCATGATATATATGTTATGCATTCATGTTAGTTTGTCTTTGATCTAGAAAAGTGTTTTGTAAGTATTTGTTTTACGTTCAGTAAAGTATTTTTTTATGTTCTCGATTAAACAATGTTTTACATGCTTTCACTTAAAATGATTTCTTGCCAAACCGTCGTGTTTGATGCTTGTATTTTGGTGACCAGGTGCAGGAGACCATCCCCTTGAGGAGGAGTGCCAAGAGGAGGCTGTTGGGCCTACCTTAGCCCGTGAGTGGCAACCCGACGACGTCATGTAGACGTTTGGACGGGTCATGAGTTTCCGATGGATCACCTTTTTGGGTTTATAAACTTTTGTTATTGTATTGGCCTGTGTTGGCCTCTTATTTTAGGAAGTGTAATAACTTAATATACTTTGTTAACTTTAAAACTTGAATTATTATGGGAATGCCTTGTTATGTCTTCATTCTGATATTTTAAGTCTTGATGACATTATGTTTATATTCTGTCATGACTTGTTAAGATGTGATTTGCCACGCGCTTCCGCATACTTGATCATATGAGTTGGTTGTTCCTTGTGTTTTTTGGAACCCTCACCGCGGGAACCTGTGGGAGGTTTAATCATTTTTCAAATAATCTTAACCATCAATCCCACCATCATCAGCCGCGGCCTCGTTCTGGGGTCGCGACAGAAAATATGTTGGAAAAATTTTAAATTAAGCACATTAGATAAGATTTTTTTCTAAATCAAGCATGTTAGAAATTTCTACAGTTTGTACTATTTATAAAGTAGAATCCCATTTGTTTTTTTCCTATAAGGGTTTTCTAAAAAGAGTGATCTATGCAATCCTTGGATCGGATTTAATTTAGTGGCTCATAATAAAAGGAGCTAAAAGAGCAAGATTAAAATAAAAAATCAAAGAGAAAAATCAAATAAAATGATTTGGTTTGAGACATGTGTTGTGGTCATACACAATATATAATGAAGAGCGCTAGAAAACGCCCGAGGAGTTCTCCCAACGGGGCTCACTATGGTGCACCATAAATGTCAATAGATGAAAAGATCTATATGAGACCTACCTATGTACAAAATTTCAACTCTAATAGATCCTCGATCATACCCCCTTGATCATGTCCCTTAATTTTAATGGTTTTAGATACATCATTTTTTGGGGATTTCTATCCAATGGCAAGGAAAAGTTGGATGAAAGTCAATTTTGGGCATCTTTGGGTTTTTTTTTTTTTTTTTTTTTTTTTTTTTTTTTTTTTTTTTTTTTAACATATGGGGCTAAAAATGGACAACTTTTGAGATTTTTTCAAAAATAACATTCATGAAAAACTCCAAAATTTATAATTTCCAAATGTAAATCCTCTAGCCAAACATGAAAAAAGAAGAAAAAAAATAAACTTTTCCAAGGTTCATAGCTTGATTTCAGATTTTCCACAGGGCATCCACAAACACCGATCTTAGAGTAATAATAATAATCTTAATGAATCGATCTGATGTTCCAATCAAATGAATAGGATTATCTCAGATCATTCGCCCTGATACAACAATCAAAGTGTAGTTAGGATTATCCAGAGAAATTTTTTAGTTTCTCCTCTAAAAGTTATCTGATCTGATATTCCAATCAAATGACAGGATTACCCACAAAAACCCAATTTTTTTACAGCTGATACTGAAGCACCATTTCTCGCCAGAATTAAATCATATTATCTTTTTCATCTTAAAAGTGATCCACACCGATATTTCCCAATAACATGGTCAGTATTATCCGATACTCCCAAATAATGTCCTGAGATGATTGATGTCTCTTTTTTATTCCTCGGAAGTGATCAGATTAGATATTCAAAAAGCCTACTTGCACAAACTTTTTGGACAGAATTTTTAATAAACCATATGATTTCCAAAATTTTGTCCAAAAAACCTATCCAAGTAGCACCACTTTTGGATATTTCCTTCCTGAAGTGATCAGGATCTGATATGTCTCAATACAATTCGCCGGGATGATTTTCTGTCGGTGGTGTCTTGTTTTCACTTTGGAAGTGGCCCCTATTAATGTTCCATTCAAATGAACATTACTATCTACAGACAACCTTTTTTGTTTGGTCACATCAAGATTAAAAGCTGTAGGCCTGTGGCTTTACAGTTGATGTCCTTCTGCAATGTTCTTCCGCCTAAGCTTTCTTCCGTTCTTCCTCAATTATTACCCCATTCTCTCTTCTTCGCTATCTCTATATATTTCTCGGCATCTGTGTTCTACACACAGTTCTCCGTGAGAGAAAATGTAAGGAGCATCGTGTTGTAAGCTTTGACTTTTTAAGTTGCTCTAATAGTTTATCTTTGCATTTTCATTTTCTCCTCTTTTAATTGTTGATGATGTTGTTGTAGAGACCTTCAATCACCAATATTCATCCTGCTGTGGAAGATGCTGAGATAGTCCTTAAAGATCAACTTTTGAAAGTGAGTTTCAATTTTTCTCTTCATTTTGTAAGTTTGGACTCTCAAGTTGCTCTAATTATCTTTGCATTTTCATTTCATCCCCCCCCCCCCCCGGCTCTCATTCTCCTGTGTCCTCTCATTCTCTTGTGTCTCTAATTATTCTTTTCTGTGAAATGATTTGTATCTCTACATTTGCTTTTCTTTTTTATAATTAAATTTTTTTTCCGTTTATATTTCCTGCTTAAAAGCACGCCCTAGTTTTTTTTCCCACTTGTATGCATGTCTTTTTTATCTTTTTCACCCCATCTGAGTGGGGCTGGGGGTAACGGAAGGCATCCAAGTGAGAACTGCCCCTTAATTACATGTTTAAAATAAAGTAATTTAAAGGATGCCGTATGTGGTGAGTATATAGAAGGGTATGCGCCTCCCTATTTAAGATATGGGTAATTAGTAGGGTACTATGTGTGTTACTGCTTTTGAGAATATATCACTTCCATCGTATCATTCACTTTCAACGTATCATTCCAACCCTTGATTTTAGTGCTTTAAACTTTACTTCTTGTTTGTATGTTTTAGTGGACTCAAATCTCAATCTAAATATAGAAGATCTCAATACAAATATAGAAGATGACCAAGTATAAAATCAGATAGAATCGGGATACTATTAAGATTTGACCCATGATAGGTTTCCCACGGTGATGCGGCAGAGAATAATTGATCCACCTACTGTCACCGTGAGTTAAAACGTCACCAAATCCGAACTCAATTAAATAGTGCAAATTTGCGGCACTGGCTTGCATAGTATTTTTTCCATCTTTCATGATGCTTTTTTTTTTTTTTTTGGCGGTGGGAGTGCTGGTGGGAGTGCTGCACGTTATTTTACACTAATTTTTTTTCTAATTCATATGTCTTGGACATCTAGTTATATATTCATATAGTAATGAGAACCTTCACTAATTTCTAAAGCAATGTTCAGAATCAAAACTAAACTGAAAGAATAAAAATCCAACTTTTTGCTGCCTGCAGAAGATATTGAGCTTTTGGGTCGTCCCAAAAATATCAAAAAAAAAAAAAAAAAAATATGGGTATCAAAATGTGGCCTGAAATTGAAGCTGGAAACATGAAGGACTAGAGAAGAAATTCCAATTTTCAATCATTGCACAAAACAGAAGGGAAAAACGGGGAAAAAAAAAGTGTGAAACATGAAATCTCTCCAGGAATGAAAAAGAAAAAAACAGTACAACTAACAAGGAAAAATCACGTTTGAGAGAGAGAGAGAGGCGAATCGGAAAGCAAACTAAAGACAATTCACTCCAACAAATCCATCAAGAGGATTGCTAAAGTGAGCATCCAGCAAATTAAAACAAAAAAAGCAGCAAATTTGAGCTTTTTATCATTGCTATCAAAACAGATCTAACCAGAAGGCTCCAATCACTAAACCCTAATAAAACAGATTCCAATCTTCCAAAACCAGAACAAAGCACTCAAACAAAGAAGTAAAACCCGAACCTTCTTCGGCTGATCTTGCTGCATTGCTCCTCCTAACCTCTCCCCTCCCAAAAAAAATCCAATCTTTCCCCCACCCCAACAAAAATCAAACGCAGAATCACGAGAAATCGGTCTCCGTCGCTGCAAAAATCAACCACATTTCCCCCACCTACCCCTGCTCCGGATCACCAACCCGGAATCCCGACTCAATCTCTTCGAATTCTTCGCCAAACATAGAGACGAGTCCAAATCCCTCATGCACTTCCCCTTCTTAATCCTCGCACCAGCCTCCACCACGATCATAGATTGAGAAACTGACGCTTCAGTTCCACCATCGCCGGATTCGGCGAGAATATCATGTGCATATATAACTCGATCTGGATCTGATCACAGAGAGAGAGAAATAGAGCTTGGAGGAGGAGAAAAGGGATTGAAGAAGAACCCTAGATTAGGGGAGATTTTAGGAGGAAATAGAGAGATGAAAATGGAGTTCCGTTGCGTCGATCTAGGGCGTTTTATACCGGCATTCTATTTCTAGACTGCATGGACGCATGTATACGGCACTGTGGTAGTATATCGTAATTACATTCATATCGGATGGTGTTTTGGGAATTATAAAAAGTATGGTAGGCGATTCTTTTCTTCCATGGTCTTTTCAATTACCGACGGTCCGACGGCAGAGCACAGCATTTTATATTATGTATGGGCATTGAGTCGACCAAAACCGCTGCTTTTATATATGGGTTAGATTAGATTACATAAAGAGATCTACAATACATGAGTGGAATATGACTAACCTACTGAAAGTGGATGCAGCACCTAAGTGGACACCACCATTGGTTTGGGTTCCTCCACCTGTGGAGTGGAATAAACTTAATTTTGATGGAGCTTTCAATCTTAACGATCAAACGGCAGGATGCAGTGGGATCATTAGAAATCACTTTGGCCTACTCGGTGGGTATTGAGGTGCAAAATCCCCTAAAAGCAGAGCTCCAGGCCCTTCTTAGAGGACTCCAGATTTTCAGGTCCTTCAATTGAATCAAATAACTGTGGAAGGGGATTTCTACATTAATGACAAGTTGGAAACAAATTGGAAATATCTTATAGGAAACCAATACGCTTAATGTTTAGTACTTTTTAGCTATAGATTTATTGAGATCCAATCTAACGGTGGATAAAGCTTTGATGAGAGTGAAATTGGGCTTGGTGCTGGATCAAAGGGGGATGAGAGTGTGAAAGGTCTCACACTGATCAAAAGTGGGCCAATGTGGGCCGCTTATTGTTGGACTGCTTGTGCTGTAGCTCATAGGAGAACATTTTTCCTCCCTATTACGTACATGTGTTTAAGAAGTAGGAACCATCCATTCTTTGCGAGAATGTCGGCGTATATATAGTTTTGAGTGCTTCAAAATTGTACAAATCATAAAGGTTGGATAAGTGGGGTGGATACCAACAGAGGGCCTAAATAGCTCGAATGACAGTTAAATTTGGGTCAATATTACTTCATATGAGACATTAACAACTGTGAATGAATTGAATTGATAAAGAGGAGCTAGCTTGGAACCCATAATCTGGACAAGTTCTTATAGCTAGGTTGGAACCCACAATCTGGACAGTTCTTAGCTAAGAACCGCTTGACTGTTGCGGAAAATTTGGTTATATGATTACATCCTATATGCTTATAGCATCATCTGGGGCTGGGCGCCCCATGCTCAGTCTTTTACCCTGCCCAGCCACCTAAAGTAGCACCCTACTTCCAACATTGACATTGGCTGCACTTGGCTAGGCCTAGGCTGATTCATTTCAATGGAAATGTAATTAAAGACACTGCAGAAGGCAGCATACGTCTGAGACCGTCATTTAAATTAACAAGTAGTCCACCTGCAGTATTAAACAATCTGCTGTCTTTTAAGATATAATATAGAAGTATTCAACAAATCACCTACCCACGGGGCCACGACTAATCACGATGTGTTGATTTTCATCCTTACAAGTCTCTTTCTTCCAGAGAATCTGAGGCATTTAGTGCTCGCCAACTTGATAAATTTTTTTTTAATCTATTGAGTTTCACATTTCTGCTCTCCTTCCAGTCAAGTCTTAACAATTATATATCCAGTCCAGAGCGTCTTCCTTGGAAGAGAAGATCGGCAAAGATGTCACGAGGAGAGAACGGCAGTCGCAATACCTTGAGTTACGAGGCATGGGCAGACTCCATGGAAAAGAGATACGATGCCAAGGCAGGCAAGCAGCCCTCACGTACAGAGCCATGCACCATCTATCGAGTCCCCCACAGCATTCGAATAGTTGAGAAAGGCTCATATGAGCCTAAAATGTTATCTATCGGACCCTACCACCGTTCAAACCCAAAGCTAAAGGCCATGGAGGATCACAAATGGCATTGTCTGAAAGGCGTCCTCCGTCGATACAAAGAGAGGAGCTTAACCAGATATCTCTATGAAATGAACAGGTTGGAAGTACAAGTCCGAGGATTCTATTCTGAGAATGAAGAAATCAAGGGAATCGACGGTAAAGAGTTCGTGGAAATGATGTTACTTGATGGTTGCTACATTCTTGAGCTTCTCCTCCATGCAGAGAGTGAGAATACTGCTGGCAAGGTCGACGACCCGATCTACAGCACAAACTGGATCTTGCCTATTCTACGCCAGGACATGTTGCTCCTCGAGAACCAACTGCCTTTCTTGGTGCTGCAACACCTATTCCAGTTTGTCAACAGATCAAATAATAGTTCCCTTGTATCGCTCGCTGTCCAATTCTTTGACCATGTAATGCCCATCAGGAGAGAGGTCGCTCAAGTGGATTCATTTCACCATTTGCTGGATCTTTTTCATTGGCATTTGCTTCCTGTAACATCTGTAACATCTCCCGGTTCTCGCATAAAAGTCGAAAAGGTTCACAAACAACCACAATCACCTCCGTCTATCCCTTCGGCAACAGAGATCGAGTACCCTGGGATCATATTGAGAAGCAAAGAGAGCGCATCCAGCATCCTGGATGTGAAATTCAGGAAGGAGGGTGTTTTGGAAATCCCACATCTCTGCATCGACCATTCTACCAGCTCTATATTTCGGAACTTGATCGCCTGGGAACAGTGCTATTCTGTGAGTGGAAACTACTTCACAAGCTATGCCATCTTTATGGATTGCCTCATCGATACACCTCAAGATGTCGTCGTACTCAAGAGGAGAATGATTATTGAACATCGCTTGGGCAACAATAAACAGATGGCTCTTCTCTTCAACAAGATGTGCATGGGTATCACTATTAATTTCGAGGGTAGTTTCCTGTACGACCTTTCTGACCAAGTGAAGCAGTTTCAAAAAATCAGGCGGAACGAATGGCGGGCAGAGTTGGTACGCAACTATTTTAGAGATCCATGGAGCCCTATTAATTTTCAATTCACAGTGATGACCATAATTTTCACCCTTGTGCAAATTGTCATTGCCGAACTTACCTATTACCGATTTTCAAGGTAACAGGTTTGTTAGTGCGAGGTTTTGTTGGTGCTAACCTTTTGGCTGATGCACTTGAAGTGTTGGAAGCTATTGATGGAGCTTCTATCTGTTCTATTGAGCCAGTTCTGCAGGATATTAAGGCTATTGGTCACTCTTTTGAATCTATAGCCTTCTCTTAATCCCAAGAAGTTTTAACTCAGTGGCCCATTCTTTGGCTAAGAATTCTTATGCCCTTTTGGACGGTAGTAAAGCTAGGGTTTGATTGTAGTTTTTCTTGGGAGTCATTGCTTGTCTTCTGTTTGTCTCTTGTTTATTTCCGAATCTCCTTTTGTTTTCCTGCTGTTCAATGAAAGTTTCGTTGTTTCACCCAAAAAAAAAAAAAACGTACAATGTTGAATTGTGTCAGTAAAAGTGACTTTATATTTTGGAAACAGAGTGATGATGGATAATTGGAATTTAAAGCTATGAACATTTGTATGTTTTGTCCATTCCTAGTTGAACCATGGAATAGTACATCTTGAAACAGTGCAATGAAACTCCTATCAAAGATGAGGGTGATGAAGGGAGTTGTTAGGACCATAACCGGAAGTAATATATTGTCCACATATGACCATTACCTACATCTTTAAGTACAATGAATGGAGTGGAATCTGCTGCCTACTTGTCCACTATACTCTAATTGATGGCATTGGCAACCCAAGCTATACTTTGTACCTCCAGAAGGTCCAATACCAACCTGGCTAACTCAAAATGCCCTCCAGTGAGGGAAGAAAGGCATGGCCTATCCAAAATCTTACAACTGACTCTTCATGAAGAATATTTGTTTTCATTGATTTTTGAAGCCCCTTAATCGTTGCACATTCAGTAGAACCCAAGTTTTAAACATTCCAAGAAACAACCTTATCGTATTGCTGCATGATCACAGGCTTGTCATGATCAACAGGTAGAGCTAGGGACACGAACTTCCTTTTCCATTTTTCCTACTAACAGATTTCTCGCTCTTTCCTCCCTTTTGTTTCTTTATTTTCTTCCTTTAGAGCTCTCGTGTGCCATTATTGTCAAAACTATGTAGCCCCAGAATAGCACCTCCCTTTAGAGCTCTCGTGTGCCATTATTGTCAAAACTATGTAGCCCCAGAATAGCACCTCACATCCATACAACGCCAACCCGCCACCAGCACTGCATAAAGGGAAAGAGGGGAAAAAAAATATATTCTCGAATTTCAGCAAGATCATCTTCTTCTATTTATTTATCTGGACATGTTGCTTCTGGAGAACAGACAGCCTTTCATAGTCATCGAACGCCTACTCCAACTTGTCAACAGATCAAATGCTAGTTCCCTCGTGGAGCTTGCTCTCAGATTCTTCGAGCATCTCATGCCCATGAAGGAGATTCCTTCATTCAATGAATTCAATTCATCATTTATTACATCTTTATCATCACCAGCATCTCCTTCCAACCCCTCCCTAATCTGATACAGTAGACCATGGTGGCAACACATCTCTTGCAATGAAGACGGACAATAGACCACGGCCGCCACCTCGATCTATTATCCTTGCAGCGTCGGAGATCCAATACTTGCTTAGCTTGAGAAAGAAGGAGAATGCATCAAGCATACTAGAAAGAAGGAGAATGCATCAAGCATACTAGACGTGAAACTCAAAGGTAGATTTTTGGAAATCCCAACTCTTCCATCAATCATTCTACAAACTCTATATTGCCTGGGAACAGTGCGATCCAAAGTGTGGAACCCAATTCACAAGTTACGCCATCTTCATGGACTGCGTCGTGGATTCACCTCAAGATATAGAGATACTCAAGAATTGCAAGACTATTGAACATTGGTTGGGCAACAATGAAAAGGTGGCTCTTCTCTTCAACCAGAGATGTGCATAGGCAACTCTTATGATTCGGATGATAATTTCCTGTCTGATATATTTAACCAAGTGATTCATACGAAGTAAAAGCAAGTCAAGAAATTTGCAATATATTATGGAATACAATTATTTTTAACGAACCATGGAAATTGGTTGATTTTCAAATCACAATTATGACCATTTCTTTGGCCTTGGTGCAGATTTTCTGATTTCCCTATATCCCACCACTAAACGAACTTCCTAGTTTGCAAGGGTTTGAATGATTCAGTTCTAATGAGTTTGGTATTTCAAATAGAAATGGAACTCAGTTCTAGTTATCACCTTCATTTAAATTGGTTTGGTTTCAACTATTATCTCTTTCTAGCTATCATTTATAGCAGTTTATAGTTAAAATGGAAAATATCCTCTTTCTTTTCTCATTTTTTTTTTTGGCTACTTTGGGCTATTGGCCCAAGAGTGATACTTAAAACTTGAAGACCCAGGGATCATTCTCGGAACGTATGTGAAACCAAGGTACCAACACCACTCAACCAAGAGTGTGTTGGCATGGAAACTATCCTTTTCACGATATAATTCAGCCACTTACATTTTTAAAATACAATCTGCAATCCTACACTGTTGCTCAGCTGGTTTAGCATCTGCGAGTGCATGAGTTTGAGTCCCCATAAAGGAAAATTAAAAATTAAAAAAAAAAAAAAAAAAAAAAAAAAAAAAAACACAATGTTCAAAATCAATTTTGTCAGTCACATAGGAAGGGATAGAATTATATATAGAGAGTCTTTACAATAGGATCCAGATCAACAGGTCTTGTTAAATTGGGTAACCCACCACAGCATACTCCTATTAGTGTTTAGTAGTGGTCTTCTTTTAGTTTGAAGCAAGTATTGATTCATACAATTATGTCCTGAGTCTGGTTCTGAGCGGGTTCTAGATTAATTTTCCCTAGTTCAATACCTAAAAATTAAAAAACAGAATCGATATAGGAAATCAAGCTGGGTATAGAGCAAATATCTTTTCCTCCATTAAAAATATATCAGATCTTAAATGCCCTGATTTCAAGTTCTGTGTGCAAATCAACTATGCATTATAAGAGGACTTTCTTTCTTTTTTCTTTTTTGAAAAGAATGCCTTACTTGAATTTAAGAATCAAAACCTATAACATTTTTATACACAAACCAAATCGTCACACAAAGTGTGATAGAAGCACCTACTTGTTTCCATGTGGGACTATAGAAAATGAAGTCTCAACTGCTCCTCTAATTAGGTCTTTCTTCAATAAAAGTCTTTCTTTAAGAGAATCCGTTGAATTTCATCCATCCTAGTCTTTCTTTATCAGAATCTGAAGTGTTTTCACCAACTTTGATTATTGGTTTTACTGAAATTCCATCTATCTGTAAGTCCTTTCCCAAGTCCTCTCTAATTTTTTTATTTTTTTTTTTGGTTTTCTATTCATTAGGGCTGCTCTGAATGCATGTGCACATATACGCCTTCTTTCTTATATTTTATATCTTGGTAGGGTTTAAGATCAGGTAGGAAAGTAGAATTCTCCCAACTAAACTACTAATAAGGCGCCAACCATGACCAGTTTTGAACCTCCTGATCAAAATTCACATGTCATCTCACTGAACTATTAATGGCAAAGCTAGTGCAATGGCATTTTTCCATAGATCCTTAACAGTAGCTGAATACAATACATGTGAGTGGCTCATCTACAAAATAAAAGAGGGTTTAGTGTATTAACTATCTCTAAAAAGATCGATCTCGATGAATGTTACCGGCTGTTTGATAAAGGAAGTGATTTTGAGCCATTCACTCCTATAATATTTTCAATGTAATATCATTTTCTTTGATCAAATGGCTAGTAACACTTGACAATGCTGATTTTTACTTACAGATGACTTATCTAATAAGCCATCTATTTTATATTACAGCTATGGAGCCAGACCACTGTATCATTTGTGTTCGTCATATCTGTGAACATGGTGTGGGCTAGAGAGAGCAGCTATTGAAATAAAAGGTGCCAGCCCTGACTAATCAAACCTTGTAGCTCCTATCTCACAAATTAGCAAGACATCAACAATAACACAAACCCATATCTAGTTCCTACTTCTTGAATTAGCAAGACATCAACAATAACACAAATCCATATCTTCCTCGGAAGAGAAAATCGGCAAATGATGCAGACCCTAATAAAGAGTTTGGCTCCAACACATGGACCACGGGTCTGGTTGCATCGGTTCATTAGCCTTGTATCAGCGAAGATGTCTGGAGCAAAGAATGACAGTCACAACGTCATTCTTTGCTCCAGACACTGTATGAAATGGAGGTACGACGTCAAGGTGGCTCAATGGCCCTCACATACAGAGCCATGCACCATCCCTAGAGTTCCCCATAGCATTCGAGCAATCGGCCCATATCATCAGTCCAACCCAAAGCTACAGGCCATGGAGGGACATAAATGGCGTTATTTGCAAGCCATCCTCCAGCGAGACAAGGAGAGAGAATTGACCAACTACCTAAAGGAAATGGAGACACTGGAAGTGAAGGTTCGGACTTCAGAGCTTCTACTCAGAGTACATAGAACTTGAGAGTAGAGAATTTGTGGAAATGATGCTGCTGGACGGTTGCTTCATTGTTGAGCTCTTTCGCAACGTTGGGAGTAAGGACGATGCCACAGAGGTAAACTGCTCAATTTACAATACAAAATGGATCTTACCCATTATAAGCCTAGACATGTTGCTCCTGGAGAACCAATGGCCATTCTTAGTCCACGAACGCCTGTTTCAATTTGTCAACAAATCAAATACAGGGCTTGTTCCTCGATTCTTTGACCATCTCATGCCGATGAACAAGGACATCCCTCCAATGTGTTCAATTCACCATTTGTTACATCTTTATCACCACCATCTGCTTCCAACCCCTCTCCAATCTGATATATTAGATCGAGGTAACCACCACCTTCATCTGCACCAATTCAATCATCCTCCCACTGCTCTCAACACATTCCAGCAGCGAAGATGGACCGCAGGCCATCGCCACCAATGCAATGTATCCATTTGCTATCAAAGATCAAATTATCAGGGATCAGATTCAGAAGGACAGGGAATGCATCCAGCATACTGGATGTGGAATTCAGAGGCAGTATTTTGGAAATTCCACCCCTTTGCATTAACCATACAACCAATTCTTTATTTTGGAACTTGATCAGTTTTGAACAGAGATATCCCAAGTGTGGAAGCTACTTCATTAGCTATGCAATTTTAGTGAATTGCCTCATCGATTCACCTCAAGATGTAGCAATGCTCAAGAGATACAAGATTATTGAACATTGGTTTGGCAACGACGAAGGTGGCTCTTCTCTCGAACCAGATGTGCATCAGTAACTCTTTTGATTTAGGCCTGTCTACTCTCTTTGAACAAGGGAGGCGATTCCAAAGACGCCCAAAGAACAAGTTGCGGCACCTCCTGATGCACGATTATTTTAAAACTCCATCGGCCATGCTAAATTTTCAGTTTGCAATAGTGACAATCACTGTCACCATGGTGCAAACTTATCTTGCCATATTTGCATATGAACGAACTCTGTAGTTGCAAGGCTGGAAATAGAATTATTCAGCTCTAGTGCGTTGTGTATTTCAAATAGAAATGAAATTAATTCCGCTCACCTTGTTCATTGTCTTTCCTTAAATTGCTTGTTTTCACCTATCATCTCTGTCTAATACTTATACCAGTTATTTTGTGAAGATGGAAAATACCATATTATATGGGTTTTAAACAATATTTTCAAGAAGCCCACATCAAATAGAACTTTCAATCTTCAAAGTCAATTGTGCAATATCTAACACCTTATGCTCAGGAGTTTGGATCCACATCAATGACCACAACAGGAATTTTCTCATGCGTCATATGACTAGCAACCTGGCATGTTTGTGGCAGTCATCCAATCCCATTAGATAAAATAAGCTTCTAGATTAGAAGTAGTTCTCTGATGATTCGTTTCTAGAGGTAGTTCTTTGATTTCTTGATACAGGATGGATGCTCCAAATTGTTGCTTGAGGCTTTCTCTGCTTGTGGAACACTCAAAGTCAATGCCCTCGGCCTACATGAAATCATCACCATGCACATGAACAAAAGAAGCTTCATTTTATTAAAGAAAGGCGAAAAAAAAAGTACAGAAAAAACAGCAACTGTGTTTTCTCTTGTTCCCATTGTTGAATGTTCAACATATAAAATCCATTGTGTTCAGCAATTGCATCTGACAATATTTTCCTCTTTTTTTTAATTGAATGGTATCCATATGACAATCTTAGAGAGAATCTGAAGGAGAAACAGATCTATCAGCTTCATCAGAGGTTCCTTGTCAATAGAACCTGTTGCTTTAAAATCTACAACACACTTTTTGTCCACTTGCTCACAGCCAGGTCTTTCTCTGATTCTTCTTGAGAAAATGATTCCTTGATCTCTTGTCATCTGCTTGCATTGGAAATTTTAGATTTGTCATCAGCTTACATTGGTAATTTTAGATGATGACTTTTTGGTTCCATCTTCTAGAAAGCTTCCATGGTGTTCACTGGCACTGATTTGCCTTGAAATTTGAACTTCTAAATATTCATCTACTCACAATGTTTACCGATCAAATTAAAAAAAAAAAAAAAAAAAAATCGACTCACAATGTTGTGCTTCTCACTGAGACCATGCTTTTTCAACAAAGGCATGGATCACACAACAGGAAGTATGTAGTTTTCATAAACTCCTAACTTCAAAATAGACCAAGCATCATTCCTTCACCAGGAATATTGTGTTGTTTCCCAAGACATGTTGTAGGATTTGTATGGTCTCAGTTGGGGTGTGTAGTTCATTCATTACACTCCCTGAAACCAAAATGCTAACTAATCTCTGCCAAAGATCATATTATAGACTCAGCTTTGAGACTCAACTCTGGGAACGAATGAAATAGTGTACCCAATCATATGATACGTTCTTTTTTCTTTTTCTTTTTTTTTTCCGCTTTCGGAGGGTTCCTAACCCTTTGGGCTGGATTAATCCCTCCAGGCTCAGAGGGAAGCTAGGTAAACACACCTGTGGCCCCAGGGTGGTAGCACTAGTAGACTCAACCTTCGATTCTTGAAGAATGGGGAACCGAGGGTCAATACCAAGACCTCTAGCTTTGGAAGAGAGAGGAACTGTAGTCTTGACCACTCAACCAATCCCTTGGGGTTGTTGATACAAACCTTCTACAAACATGACTTCAGTTTAGGAGTTACAAGTTTAGGGGTTGTCGATGATTATTGTCAATGTCTTCTTTCTTTTTCCTCCTCTTCTTTTGGTCAGGTATGTCTTTGTTTCTTTTATCCATAAAGCAATGTTTGTATCACTTTTGAGGTTCAAAATTGGATATCTCCTTCATGAAAGTTCTATAGTCTATCCGATCAAAACTGGACAACACTCAAATGCTCCGTTTACTGTAAAACTTATGTGCAGTGATGAAAGCGAAACGAGATGCAACTAAAAGTTTTGTGTTTGTTTCTGGTTTAGGGAATTCAGTAAGTCAAGAAACAGCATTGGGTTCGCAGGAGAACATTTGTAATTGTATTTTTGCAGTTTAATTTATCTAGGTTAGTATTTAAAAACAGATTTGATGCAGAAGATAAGGTCTGGAATGAGCATAATTTCGAGATTGAATGGTTACTCCACTATGAATGTCAGATTTTAAATGTCCAGCACTCAAGTTTGACGTCTCCTAGGTGTGCAAAAACTGAGGCACTGTAAGAGGATTGCATCCTGGAAACAGGCCATCCAACAAGTCCACCTATTAAAGTGGGAAAATCATTTGTCTTTAATACCACCTTAAGTTGTGTCTTGTTGTCACCTTTGCTTTCAATATCCATTTCCAGATGCACATTTTTTGTAATTTTTCTCCAAAGGTCAAAAGGCATCAAACTTCAACGTTACGAGGACAAGACAAACTTAGCTAGATAGGGTTAAATTTTGAAGACCAATCAAAGTGGAATACTGGTTGTGCATGTTATGATTTTCAACCATAACAAGGAATGATCAATGATGTCTAAAAGACTAAACAGAAGTACAGACAAACTCAGCTACGACGAAGAAAAATGTAGCATTAGAGCTTCAATGATATATCTAGAGAAATATGTGCTAAATGGCTGGAACTAGATTGATTGTTTAGCCAAATTGTTTAACCAAAAATTGAGTACAAGAAGAATGCTTGATGAATGGAGAAAAGCAAAATAGACCCTTTCTATAATAACAATTAAAAATAAAGACATGCAGAACCGTGCCAACTCCTTCGCTGTATGATGAAATTGTGCGAATTGAGTAAGAAAGCATCATCATCAACAAGAACAAACACTTCATAGAAACATTTCAGCCTCAAGTTTATGCTCTCCTTTAGGCTTATCACTGCAATTCTATATCCATCATCTTCTTCCTCCTTTTGATGCACCTTTTTTAGGCCACCAAGCTGAACAGTATCTATCATAGTTCTAAAACTTGTTTTGTCTGCACAAATCAGGGTGAGCCCAGTCAACTGAATATATCAGAGTTGGGGCTATAGTTAGGAAAATCTGACAGAATATGAATAAGTATTTAGTGGGACTCAACCTAGTAACTCGATTTGTTGATTACTCCAGTTGAGAAGTCTACGAACTTACACAGGTTACCGTCCACATTTTGCTCACCCTGTACTATTTACTGCTTATGTACACATTATATTGTATCTAATAACATAGAGCCTTGGTTACCAAACAAATCTCTATTTTGCACTGCTAAACCAGATATTAGTACAAACCTTTCCATGTCAAGCTTTCTAAAATTCAGCCTGGATTAATAATTCGGTTAACATGTGTTTAACATCTTCCCTTCGCAATTTAGCACATCACAATAGAAAATCTTTTCTACTAATTACGCGATCAATGTCATAAATCTGATTCTTCTTCTGAACTGTTGGGAATTCTTTCAATAAATTTTACCACTCACTCACTCTCTAATATAATCAAACCCCATATCAAAATTCAAATATCAAAATCCTGAAATTTGACATTTGTAAAAAAGACTTAACTTTTTGCATGTTCCTCCGAAATCGGTGATAAAATGTGGTTACCTAACAGTCCATGTACATCTGAACTAAAAGAAGAGGGATGGACACTTCTCGTTCAAATCCGAGGTTGGCAGTGTCAACTCAGAGGATCATTGCAAAAAGTAGTAAACTCAATGGGTCTCTGCAAAAGCCTGAAAATCTCAGAGGTCCTTTTCAGTTACTAAAAATACCACAAGTCATTTTTACAAACAGCCAAATCACAGGAGGCAGTCACAAATACCTCTAAGAGAGGCCTCTCTTAAAAAGGGCCTCCATGGAGAGTATTGAATCTTGTTCACAACCCATGTGGATTAAATAACAAGTTAATTGAATCAACCTTACACCATACCACACATTACACCAATCATAAGAAAAAAAAACTGCCACATGTTACACCTGCTAAATTACGAATCAGGAATTAAGCAAAACAAAAAAGCAGGAAAAGGGAAAACATACAACTAGAACATGAAACAAGAGGTGTCCTCTGGAAATTGGTAAGAAAATGATAAAATGCCCATTGAATATAAGAAAGCAATGTAAACATGGCTTCCCTATTTTTTAATGCTAACTGGTTAAACATGGATTCCCTATTTTTTAATGCTAACTGGTTCTTCTTCCAGTGTTCTTCCCCTTCTAGTCTTCTTTCTTTCTTCTTCCTGCTACTGAGTCAACAGCTCTTCACGTCTGCAACTATTGAACTACTCAGCTGTACCTTGACAGCCGACTGTAAAAACCAGACCAAACAACTCCTGTAGAGAACATCTTAGTTTGTCTGGTCCTCCCCTCGTCGTCAGAAAATATATAGGCAGGAAATGAAGGGATCTGAAGTTGTTCCATGAAATCTGGAGACTCCACCAGTCAAATCTAATGAGATCCATCTCGATTTTCTCAGATCCAGTACAAAATTGGAGCCATTCTAAGATTTGAAGTTGCCTGAGGAACTGGATCTCATTTTCCGGACCAAAAGCAGTAAATAAGGTTTCCATTGTGCTGTATGAACACATTCAGCTGCAATCAGATCTCACATTTGTCGATGGAATCTGGTAAGCATTTTGAGCTGCTGCTTGATGAAGCCTTTTGAGCATCCAATTGTTGGGTGATTTCTTGGAGAGTCAAATTCCATGGGTCTGCCAAAGAACCACCGGAAGTAGATAATGCCAATGAAATAGTTTCCTTTTGAGTTTTGAAACAAAAGAATTCCCTTTTTTCTGTTCCCCATAGAGTGTTAGCACATGTCTGCTTTGTTCACATCTCAGGTCCCAATGAATCCAAATTATGGCCTAAATCTTCTTGGTACGTGGGCCCACAGGACCCACACGATGACCATGTCTGAGACTCGTTCTGCATACAAGACTCGTTCATCTTGGAGTAATGACAAGTGACGAGAAAAAATTAACCATTACGTTAAAATTATACGATGAGGTTGCAATGGAAGCATTGCTTCCCCAAATGCCCCGCAACCAACCATTGGAAGAAAGCAAGAGGATCCTCCCCGCTACTGGAACATATGCATATGAAACATCTGAGAACAAAGAAAACCACAGTTTGGTATACTTGGGATCATCCGGCGATCATCAGCTTAGCCGCCTTCTCACTTCATTGCAGCAATGAATTTCACTCACCATTTTCAAAAAAAAAAAAAAAAAAAAAAAAATCCTCTGCTAAATTTTTTCTTCAAATCTATCAAATTCATTCCTTGGATGCTCTCACTCCCAAAACAGATATAGGTGTCATTCCAACCCACTGCCACAACCCGAAACATATATATACGCACATATATATAGGGCCCTGCTCTTGTATATCCTTATGGCCATACCAACTGTTGGGCCCACTTGGGACCCCACAAATTGTGGGACAAGGAGGGATCGAAAGATCCAAGTGGGACCACCCCAGATATCAAATTTGAATTCAATCTGATGCCCCTAACCTCCTTCATGCGTGGCCCACAAATTTAATGGCCTTATGCATATTTAAAAATTAGACCTCCGATCCAACAATTCAGTCCATTTGGATCAGTACAAACCCATGGGATTGGTGACTATCAAGGTGTGGGTGTATGGTCCATTCAGAGGGGTCATAAGGTAGTTAACACGTTGTGAAAAGCACCAAGTAGGTAACACAATTTACTAAGATTATACCACCACCAAACTCTCAAACACATATAGACATAGATTTTTGAATTATCCACATTAGGTACCATTCATATATATATATATATATATATAACCACATCATTTCTGGTTCTACTGTAACAAAAGATTCCAATTATATTAACTTACTTATGATATTAACTATGGACAGTTTTTACATAAGTATTCTCCACATCACCATTGTACAACTGAATTTCCCACCACTACAAGTAATGAAGAAATAACAAACAAAAATCAAATATAAAGAACAGAGACTAACCTTCAAACGGGACTATCAAAACCTCATCCACATCTATGCTTAGAACTTTGTAAGGAAGTATCTCTCTATGAGCAACAGCCATGACTTTTGGTTGCAGCAAATTCATGTTTCTGCCTCAAAATGTTCCTTCTTGCAATTGTAGATGCTTCTTCCAATAGGCTTGGAACACCCAGAATCTGTATAAAAGAGCATATTTTCAGTTTCAGCTACAGTCACCCAATGTCATCCTAAAATGATAAGGTACAACCACAAGGAACAATACCACAAGTTGTGGTACAGGTGCACAAATTTGAATTGTGGGGCTAACTAAACATAGAAAACCCCTTTGTGAATTGCAAAGCCAGATTATACCTAAAAATCAGTGTGCTATCCACATTTAGAGTGAAAAATGTGAGAAAAGATTACTCTAAACGATGATTATCAATCCGATGTGAGTAAATTCAGGCCAGTAAGATGCAGCCAAAAGCCTGATTTTACATTCAATGCTCTGCTTGACTAGAAGTGGGACCCTTTGATCAAAACTAAAATATTACACCATTAGGATAATCATTTTCACTGATTCACTGACTCTGTTTAAGATTGACCGATTAAAAAAAATGAATGTTGAAGATGGGTTGTAAGTTGTAAGTAACCCTAGGTTTAATATCATGAAAAAAAAAACTAATGACAAGACCATCTGACCACCATAATATTTAATTATGAAGCATCCACAAAAGACCACACAAATTTATGGTGTGCATGTGTGCCAATGTACAGAGATATTCGTGGTAACAACTGACCTTCCTCACAAGGAGATATGTTGCATGACAATAATTATAGAAATTAGATGGAAACTAGAATGGATATTCTTTTATAATTAGTACCTTCAAGATAAGGTCTTCAAAGCATTGCTGCACATTTTCTCTAGTTTTTGCACTACATTCAAGAAATAAAAATCCATATTTTTGTGCAAGAGAAACCCCCTCTTCCCTTGTCACAACCCTTTCATTTTCCTGAAATATTCAAATCCAGGTCAGTTGGTTTCAATGAAATGAACAACAAAATTATTAGAAAAAATCAGACTGCATGAATGACACAATGACACTCATGAATAATATGCTTAGATGCAGGCCAGACCCATGGGTCGGCTAGCCCATTGGGACCAGCCCATAAGCCCAAAAGTTTCAGCAGATGGCCATTAAAAAGAACGACTCCAGATTGTGGCTGATTCCCAGAGATTATGCTAAAAAATGTGCAGCAATGCTAAATAATTATCCTATTTTAGCAACAGCTACAAATTTAGGAATTTTTTACTAAGTGGATTTTATTTGATCTAGAAGTAGATTTTGATTGCAATTGTTTCCAGATTAGGATTAGGACTTTAAACTCCATTTAAGGGATTGTAATCCCTCTTATTCAGTAGTTCATTGATAATAAAATTTTCTCCCTTGAGTTTTTCTCTCGGTTATGTGCCTGTGGTGTGAGACCAAGAATGGCGGATCTTTGATCCCTAAGCTTCGGCTTGAATATTAATCCTTGCCCACTCTTCTACCTGTGTTGCATCATGCTTCCATTTATGGGATGAACATACATGAATAAAATTGAAAAAGGAATGACAGTTTCCATAAGCAAAGATAAAATAATTTACGAGAAAAAATGAAAAAAAAAATTACAGAATATAAAAGAACACAAAACTATAGAAAATCCAAGGCAAATGAATCATTTATCTTCACATAGTAATTCTAGGCAAAAAAGGAAAAAATATTGGAGGATATATATATATAGAGAGAGAGAGAGTGAGAGAGAGAGGAACTAAAGAAAGTTCGATTTCTTGAACAGTATCTTCAAAACCAAACTAGATCGAAAGGTTGGGAATGAAATGCTTTGGTGTGCGTGCGGAATGAGAATTCCTGGCCTTAAAGTCAAACTCCCTCCACCACCCTCAAATGGAAGGGAAATGAATAGGATATGATGGAGGCAGCCCCAGAGATACTCCACACTATTGAGATTTCCAAATCCAAGGCTGTGTAAAAGTGTCAACCCTTATGTGATGACCAATGGTAACACGTGAACCAGTGAGCAACAAATGGGTTACATGCATTCATTAGTCACTTCATTGATAAGCAACAATTCTATCAAATAAGTTGAATTGCCTACAGCATGGAAGTTGCTTACATGAAAGAAACACATGAAAATTGTGCACATGGGAAGTGAGGTTGGAGTCTCATCTTTTAATATGGGTTTAAGACGGCTCCTACTTGGGAAACTTGCACATGGGATAATTATCGAAAAAATGGTTTTAACAAAGTCAAGTAGAGGAATTTTATACTAGAATGTTCAAGTTATTGACTATAATAAATTCATTAGCAGTTAAGTAATATCCCACAACATTAATTGCCTATGGATGCAAGCCAATCATTACAACAACAAAGGTATTGGAATCAAAATTTCCGCCTCGGGATACAGTTTTTACTTATTTTCAACGACTCTGTTGATCTACTTAACGTACAATAGCTTTGTATTTCTGAAATCATTTAAGCAAAACTTATCCAATAGCTGTTACATCAAATTGAGATGATTCAAAACAGTTCGCCAAATAGCCAAAAAAGAACTGAAGATGTAGTTTCAACATCTGGTCCATTTTGCATTTAGGTACCTTTCAACCATACATGCAAGTGCCTTTGCTTCTCAAAGGCTCTGGAGCATTTTTCATATTACTCATAAGTGGCACTTAGCCATTTAGCATAACAATGGAACCTACCTCTTGTTACCTGACTGATGGAATAAAGAACCAACTTCATTTAGGTTTTTACATTAAGTGCTTTCAAGCAAAAAGATGCCTCACACCTTAACCGTTATTATTTTTAACGCGTTCTTCCCACAGCCAAAGAGCTTATTCAATGTTGTCTTACCATAAAGCAGGCTCTCATGGTAGTAGCAATGGAGTTTCTAGTTGCTAGACTGTTTTCTGGTCATCGATCTCTAGGTTGAGACTGCTTGCTAACTTGTCTCCTGCCTACTAAAATGTTTGTCTATCCCGATGGATGGGCCAAAGGCCATTGCATATTCCTTCTGAAATTCACTCCATTGGCTGCTTCAAAGGTGTTTCTGAAGCTCTTTGAACTGATTTTGTTAGTGCAGTTGTCAACAGCAGCAGAAACAGCTCTTGTCAACATTTACTGTCTGTTGTTGGCACTGGCTTGAGTCTGTAGTCAAAAAGAGTCTTTCAAGGTCACCTTTATGGTTTCCCAACCACAACCAAGAAGAGGGTTATGATCCAGTCAATCACTAAATTCAGTTGACCGGCTAAACCGCCAAGTTAAATTGTTCATATTTTAAAAATTGTTAGAAATGCATGTACTTTTTTTACAATAAAGATATAGAAATATATGAGCATCATCAAAGCCTTGTCCCGACTGTTTGTGGTCATCCTTGGGAGTTCTACCTGAAAATAGGAAAATGAAAATACATAGAAGTATATTTCGTTTTTAAGAAATTTAGACATACTCCATTTGAATATGACAAAGTAACAAGAATAAAAGTTAAAGATTATAATATCAAACAAATAAACAAAATGAAGAACTATAAATAAGTTTCTTTTTCCACTTCTGATGCAGGCCCTAGGGTTTGGGCTTGCGGGGAAAGTACTAAAAGCACAATGGGTGCCGAAGCACGTGTCCGAAGACATAATAAATCTCCACAGAGATAATAAACAAGGACGCACCTCAATGGGAAAAACCCAATTTCATTAATCAATAACTCTCAGAAATAATTCTCTACAATGTCAAATAAATAGTAAAAGTAAACTTAAGCCTTAAGAAACCTAATAAAACTAGGAAACTAAATAATATAGGAAATCTAATCCTAATAACAATATTTAAAGAAACTATTGACATAAAAATAAATCCTAAATCTATGTGGGCCCTACACATGTGGCCATGAGGTCTACATTGCATCATTCTCCCCCACTTGAAAAAGAACTGGACCTCGAGTTCGGAAAATGTCCACCTGGATCAAAGATCAATCTGACGAACTTCCGATTTGTCGGTCGATCTATAACTTCTTGGCACAGCTTCATGCATAATTGCTTTTGATGGCGGAAAAATCTGTTGATGTGCCTTACTTGTAGAACATGCACCATCAAGTCAGAATCTCTGACTATCCGCTAGTCATCTCCCAGTTGACATAGTTGATCCCGTAAGACAAAATCAATTGGAGAATTAATGTGAGGAATATCTGTAACGCCCCACCCATACCTATGCATGATATTGTCCGCTTTGGCCCACGGGCCTCACGGTTTTGCTTCTGATGGGCCTCAACCCATCAAAAGGCCTCATGCAAGGTAAGGGTGTAAGCTCTGTTAAATAGGTGTTAAATAGGCCCAAAGCCCATCTGAAAAGAGCCCATTGTTATAACTCACATGGGATTGAATGGGAGACAGGAGGACCCTTCTTTCCAGTAAATTTGATCAAAGTGATCTCAGATTTGTCCATCTGGCCATCCTTCATTGCGTCGCTCCACTCGGATTTCCGTACCACCATCCCGTTATGGGTTCTCCCATACTTCCTTAATGGCCACTTTATCTTCCTCTTCCATTCCCCAATCCTATTCTCAGGCTGTGCAGGACCCATGTTGGAACAAGGCTATGCAAGAGGAATTGGAGGCGTTAGCGCAAAATCATACGTGGGATCTTGTCCCATCTCCTGTGGGTGTCAACCCTATTGGCTGTAAGTGGGTATTTTCTCTCAAGTTAAAATCTGATGGCTCTTTAGATCGATATAAGGCGCGTCTTGTCGCTCTTGGAAATCGGCAAGAATATGGCATTGATTATGATGAGACTTTTGCTCCAGTTGCCAAGATGACCACCGTCCGCACTATTCTTGCTATTGCTGCATCTCAGTCTTGGCCTCTTTATCAAATGAATGTCAAAAATGCGTTTCTCCATGGTGATCTCAAAGAAGACGTTTATATGCGACTACCTCCGGGCTGCTCATCCGGGACTGGTATGGTTGCCAAACTTCGTCGCTCCCTCTATGGCCTGAAACAAGCTCCTCGCGCATGGTTTGAGAAATTTCAGGCTGCTCTTCTCCGCTTGGATTTTCATCCAAGCCCATATGATCCTTCTATGTTTTTACATCGTGCTCCATCTGGGATCACTGTACTCCTTGTCTATGTGGATGACATCCTCATTACTGGTCCTAATGCAACCATGATTCAGACGATCCAAGCATCTCTTCGTGAAACATTTCACATGAAGGATCTCGGCCCCCTACATTATTTCCTTGGTTTGGAAGTTCATCAATCGCCTAAAGGAATAGTTCTCAATCAGCACAAATACACTCTTGATCTCATTGCCTTGGCAGGCCTCACTGCTTCCGCTCCTGTGGATACGCCGGTTGAACTGAATGTCAAACTTAGTCGCGAGGAAGGTGATCTTCTCTCCGATCCTACTACTTATCGCCAGTTAGTTGGCAGCTTGATCTACCTCACGATCACTCGCCCTGATATATCTTATGCGGTCAATCTGATGAGTCAATTCATGACTGCTCCTCGTCACCTTCATCTCGCTGCTGTTCGCCGCATCATTCGGTACCTTATTCGTACACCGACTCGTGGGTTGTTTTTTCCATCCACCAATCCTCTCTCTCTCAAAGCTTATTCGGATGCTGATTGGGCGGGTTGTCCCGATACTCGCAGATTGACGACCGGCTGGTGCATGTTTTTAGGTGATAGTCTCATTTCTTGGAAATGCAAGAAACATGACAAAGTTTCAAAATCCTCTACCGAGGCAGAGTACCGCGCCATGTCTGCTGCCTGCTCCGAAATTCTTTGGCTCCGTGGTTTGCTTTCTGACGTTGGTTTTCCCGCCGTAGGAGCTACTCCACTCCATGCAGATAATACCAGTGCAATTCGGATTACTGAAAATCCAATTTTTCATGAACGCACTAAACATATCGAGGTTGATTGTCACTTCATCCGGGATGAGCTTAAACGTAATGTCATCAGTCTCCCACATGTCTCCACTGAACTCCAAATTGCTGATATTCTCACCAAAGGGCTTCCTCGACCACGTCATCAGTTCTTGGTTGCCAAATTGATGCTTGTTGATTCTCCCGCATCAATTTGAGGGGGAGTGTTAAATAGGTGTTAAATAGGCCCAAAGCCCATAGGTGTTAAATAGGCCCAAAGCCCATCTGAAAAGAGCCCATTGTTATAACTCACGTGGGATTGAATGGGAGACAGGAGGACCCTTCTTTACTTAGAATACTATGGCTGTAATTAGTTTCCTTTTCCTTCTTAACTTAGAATCCTAATTGATGCAAATTAGAGAGTTTTCCTTTCTTAGAGCCTAGATTAAAGGGATGTAAAGATATATATATTGATGTATAATCTCAAGAGAAGAACAGACAGAATAATATATTTTCAAGAGTATTCAAAACTCTTTTCAATCGTGAGTTTGTCATGGTATCAGAGCGAGGTTCTGATCTTCATTAAAATTCATTCAAGGAATCGATCAAAGAGAAATCTTTCTCTCTTGAAGAAAATAAACAGATAGAGGATCTGTTTCAAGAAATCGGCATCCATCCTGTTCCTGCGATAGGCTCAGATTAACTGTGGCCCACCTGCGATCATCACAGCATCATCAACAATCCTTCCAGTCAAGATCGCCCAAGTCTTCTCAGTATTTTGGTGATTTTTTCAGAATTTTTTCGACACTGTAAGGTGTTTTTTATATCGTTCTCGTGATTTCTCAAAACTGGTACAAGTTTTGATCAAGACCGTACAGATTTTTGGATCTTCAGCAGATTGCGTTCAAACCTCTTCCAATCTGAGCGAATTTTTGGTGTCTACACAGATCAAGTCCTTGATCAGTGTCTAGGATCATCTGTGGGTCCCACGTACAGTTTTTTTAGCAAACATCAAGGACGTCAAGTTCTTTTTTTATCATGTCTTTGTTCTCTGCTTGGCCTGAGTGTTTTTTTTGTGTTTGGATCTGTCCAGTACCTTCTCCAGCACTCACAAAACTACAGTTCAGATACTTTGCTAAGTTTATCACTTGTTGTTTCACTGTTTCACACTATACAGTTGAGATGGGCTTTGGGCCTATTTAACACCTATGGGCTTTGGGCCTATTTAACACCTATTTAACAAGCTCTACATATAACCCCATTCACTTTCCTTTCTATAGTCGATGTGGGACTCTGGGGCATCACAATCCACCCCCCTTAAGGCTGCACGTCCCTGTGCAGTAGCCTGCCAGTCTCGGTAGCCTGCCAACTCTCTTGGCCCGCCCACATGGAGACCCGCCCACTTACACCAGACCACGGCAGGGGACCTACACTCGAACTAGTCGAGAGTCGGCTCTGATACCATCTGTAACGCCCCACCCATACCTATGCATGATATTGTCCGCTTTGGCCCACGGGCCTCACGGTTTTGCTTCTAATGGGCCTCAACCCATCAAAAGGCCTCATGCAAGGTAAGGGTGTAAGCTCTACATATAACCCCATTCACTTTCCTCTCTATAGTCGATGTGGGACTCCGGGGCATCACAATATCAATAACTTTCGCTTCATCACTCGGTATTTGCACTTCGGAATTATTAGTACTCATAGGAGAAATTTCAAGGCCAACTGTAGATATGGAATCTTCTTTGTCCAACTCTGGCAGATCGGTCTGCATATTTGCTGGCACTGGTTCCTCAATACAATCTGTTACCGAAGAAGACTTTTCTTCTTGAGGAGTAACTTCCATTAGATGAGACTTTCTAAGCATCCGCTCCACACGAATTGCTTCCCAAAATGCTTCATACATATCGTTGCATTCCTTCTCCACATTCTTCAATATACTTGGTCTCAAACCTTTGAGAAAGTGATTGAAATCAAGTGTATCTCCTAATTCACAAAAATAATATAGCCTTTCAAATTCATAAGCATATTCCTCGACAGACAATTTTCCTTGTGTCAAAGTAATATACTGCTCAAAGCAATCTTTATTTGCATAATATCTTTTCCCATATCTGATTGCATATGTCATCCTTGTAGCCCTGTTGTTGATTTCTTTAAGCTCGTTGTTGGTTTCTGTAAGCCTTCGATTGATTTCAAGAAGTTGCAATTCCCTCTTGTTTGACAATTCCATATGAACTTGACGCAAAGACTGAAAATTTTAATGCTCTTAAAATTAAAATCAAACTGACCAGATGTGTAGATCTGCCCTTCACAATCATGTTGGCAAAAACGGATCGAAAATCTGACACTAAAGGAGCCCGATATCGGAAGAAGAAATCTCACCCGTGGAACGGGTCAAATCTACTGTTGATCAGGTGTGCTGATGTCTAGACACTGGCTGAAAATTTATTTTTTTTTTTTATACAGCGGTGCTCTCCAAAACAAGTTGAGCTTCACTAGTAATTGGGTCGGATCCACCTGATCCCGATTTGCAAAAGATGTACAGCAAAAAAAGTGGCTGAGCGGATCCAGACTAGAGCCCAGGCCCCAATAACACTTAAGTTGGCACGTGTCACTACACTAAGAGGAAAAGGGTTCCTCTGCCCTTTTCGAAGAGATGGAGCTGGGAAAAGGCTCTGGGGCTCTGGCGATGGCGATGGCGATGGCGATGGCGAGGAGGCGAGCGGACGACTGTAGTGCAAGGTACACGGCGCTGTCCTCTTCTCCGCTTCTTCTACTTCTCTTCTTGCTCTCTTTTTTTTTTTTTTAATGCTTCTGGGTTTGGGATTCGAAAAGAGAAAGGAGTGTTAGGATGTGGGCGGACAAAGGTGGAGTTCGAGACAAGGGATGTGTGGTGTTGGTGTTGGTGTTGAGTTCGGAAACAAGGATTTGGGACTGTGGCAGTGCAAAAGAGAAGGTGTTCTCTGGTGGGGTAAAGGAGATGGGTCTAGGGTTTTGGACTTTGGCAGGGACGACAGAGAGGGTTTGGGTGTAGCCGATGATCTCGGCAGGGATGGGGATGGTGTTTTCGTGGGATGAGGATGACTGGTGATCAAGGAATGGAGATTGAGAAGGGCGATTGGGGTTTGGTAGTAGGTCGGTGGTGTAGGCAGTGGTATCCGCTGGTTGTGGAAAGGGTCGTGTGAAGATTGTGGGTTGTCGGGGATGAGAGCAGGGAAGGTACAGAGTGGATGGACGAAGGGTAATGGTGGGGATAGGGGTAACATGCCGACGATCGAGGGATCGTTCGGCTCTGATACCAATTGATGCAGGCCCTAGGGTTAGGGCTTGTGAGGAAAGTGCTAAAAGCACAATAGGTGCCGAAGCACGTGTCCGAAGACACAATAAATCTTCACAGAGAGAACAAACGAGGACGCACCTCAATGGGAAAAATCCAATTTCATTAATCAACAACTCTCATAAATAATTCTCTACAATGCCATATAAATAGTAAAAGGAAACTTAAGCCTTAAGAAACCTAATAAAACTAGGAAACTAAATAATATAGGAAATCTAATCCTAATAACAATATTTAAAGAAACTATTGACATAAAAATAAATCATAAATCTATGTGGGCCCTACACATGTGGCCATGAGGTCTACGTCGTATCAACTTCCTACTTTCTAGTGAAATAGAAAAGTGTAGAATCAAAATACATGTCATGGATCCCATGGGTTTTACACCGATTCAAATGGACTGGACCGTAGGATTTAAGTAAATTAAAATTGAATTTAACACTGTTTAATTTGAGGTGGACAGATCAAGGGGGTTAGGGTGATGGAATTGAATTGAAATTCTCTATATGGTATGGTCCCATCTGGATCTTTCGGTCCCTGCACACATCCAACTTCATTTTAAGGCTAGGATTTGGAGAACTGAAGCACTAAAAAAGGTACCTCGATGAGATGGTTCCCATAGTTTGGCTTAAAGGTAGGTTATGGTGCCTGCCTATTCCTAAAACAAACTCTATGTATGCAGGCAAACTGTCCAGAAACTGGTGCCCCTTTTTGTTTCATATAGGATCCCACAAACGACCAATCTAATCCCTTCAACAAACACCCACCCTCCTTGCACTGCTACTTTGACACTGATCCAGACATCATCCACCTTTGACTCTGTCGCAATAAATTTTCAGAATATAGAGCTATTACACATTAAGGACCAAAAATCAAGGGCAAGGACTAAGGATCATTTGATCAAATTGATATTACACATTCCCATAATCTAGGTCCAAGGCCATCGATTACTATGCATCGTTTGATTCTCATGCATTCAGGTAGGACCAAACAAGGGCATCTTTTGAGGGGAAAAGAATCGAGACATTTTCCTGCGTTATATGTTTATGCATACACCAGATTTATTGTCTGAAAGAAAGTTAAATGAAGTGCATTTTATATTTACAATCAAACACGCTAGAGTTTGACTGACGCCCAAAATTAAGTTACTGCTCATTTGGTATCTAACCTAAAACTGGGGTCCAAGTCTGACCCACCAGACCAAAACCTAAGCTGAATCTGCCTAAACAGAGATGGATTAAAGCCAGACTCAGGTTCATTGGCAGCCCTGTCTATAAGTTACAATTTGTGGGGCACAAATTTGGTCCAATGCAATTAGGAGAACATGCTGAAACTGAAAGTGGTACCCAGCAAAGCAGCAACATAAATACATCTACTGTCACAATAGGTGAAAGACAAATGGTGGTTAAGAATTTACCTTATCGACTTTATTCCCAACAAGCATCTTGATACAATCCTTACTGGTGGAGTAAATCTGAACTTCTTTTGACCATGTATCCAACAAATTTGTAAAGGTTTCTCGCCGTGTCACGTCATAGACTAATACAATAACAAATTAGTTCATTTTTTAGTTTACTTCACTAAGTAAATGGATCTAACATTTAAGAATATGGAAAGAAACTTGGAAAAGATTCAACTAACAGTGCCTACACATTTGAATAAAGAGAAAACAGTATTTGTGACAGAAATAACCGAGTGTCCAAGAAAGTCAAGGTAGCATTCTGAACCCTTTGATAATTCTGTACCCAGATGGTTGGATGATAAAAGCTTCATAAAGTAAAATTTTATCACATCTTACAGAGGAAAAACAATGTTTACTAGAAGCACAAACGAGCATAAAAGTGTCTCTTCTTACACTTTTTCTCTTTTAAGTTTTAGTATATTGAGGGCATCTTCTGCGGGGGAACTTTCAGCAACAAGTAGACTGCAAATTATTAATATGCTGTCCAGCTCTGGAGAGCATGCCTATCAGTGGGAGGGAGGGTAGATGGAAAGGTCACCTTATCGGTAAGGATCAGCCACAATCAGCTCCATCAGATTATCCTTGCCCTTGATTGAACAGACGTAAAATTTAATGTCATTTTAACCATTTATGTATTTGAAAGGGATAGGATTCGATTTCAAAATTGGAGTTCAATTTTGTAGCCAATAGAAATTTTGGCTCCAATTTCGAAATTAATTTTGACCCAATTTTGAATTAGGAGAAAGTTTAGGGATTTTAGATTTCACATTTATTAAAAAGGAAGGGATAAGAATAACCAATTGCCATGAGCTTAGTGGTTCGACTTATAAGGCCAGGGATCTTAGGCGGCCATATCCGATGTGGGACTTGCGGAGACTCTCCGTTGAAAGCTCGTGGTTGAGATGCTACACCCCATGGTTAAGGCCTTAAGGGTGCTGCCCGGACCGAGTTCTCACAGTACTGTAGCAAAATATTGTAGGGTTGACAGTTAATGCCAATTATTATTGCTTAAATAACATTTAAAACATACTAAACCCTAGAATTCCTACAATAGTGAGGACACTAATTTAGTAGAAAAACAAATAGATTATGGTTCTGAACATGTCAAATAGAAAGAAAAGCCATATACACATGAAGATTTAGAAGTATACTCACCTTTTATAAAAAAAAAAAGGTGGCTTTAGCAATGTGAGGGAGGCTTAAGGACATTAACCAATGCTCTAATTATTGCTTCTTCACTTCTCCTTCTAGTTCTCTCTAGTGTTCTAGTTGACAGGAATGCTACAAAGAAAGGAGAAATTGTGTAAGTCTTCTCTAGTGGAGACAAATATTTCTAATTTAGGGCTACCTATCCACTTTCTAATTCGAACTCTAGTAGGAAAGTCTTCTTTCTAATTTGTATTAGGAGTCCTTTGCAACAAGGTTGATTTTCTAATTCTTATAGTCCTCCTTCCTATTCTAAGTCAACTACCTCTTTCTAATTCAAGGTCCTTTCTCATTATGAGAATAAAATTCCTATTAAATCACTTCTCATGGACCCACTAATATCTCTCAATTCCCAAATTAGAAGTCCACCAATAAAGTAAAAATTATTTAATATGCAAAGGTCCCACCAATAATTCTAAATGACTTGATCCTATTATCTTAAAATCAATGGGCCCAACAAAGCCAAGGATCTATTTTAAAAAACCAATTTTATGCTACACAAAAGGGGTCCCACATACTTATATACATATATATAAGAAAGCATCATTCACCAAATGAAATATATAATTATTCAAGACAAATCATATATCCAAAAAATAAAGGAAATTAAACAAAGAAAATATTAGATTAAATACTAGCCCATATAACAGGGTCAAGGTTATTACATCTATATTATATTTTTCTATTTCAAAATAATTTATACAAAAAATACCATATTTATAATTATTATAAATTTTTAAAAGTTCATAGATTTTCTTATAGTATGAATTATATTGCCTATGCTAAGCGCGGGCATGTTTTGCTAGTAGAATTTGTTGGGATTCAATCCAACGGTGAGTGAAGCTTTGATGAATGTAGAATTGGGCCTGGTGCCAGATTATGAGATGAAAAGAGTGTGAAAAGGATTGTACTGATCAAAGGTAAGCAAGCGGGCCCCATAAATCTGGATTGCATATGCAGTTTGCTCATAGGAGAAAATCTTCCTCTCATGGGATCTTGCAATATTGTTAATAATAACTCTCCTTTCAAAAGGAAAACGATTCACTACTCCAAATTAGTGTAACTAATAGTATTATGAGCATAGAAGAGGAGGTTGAAGAAGTAAATTTCCGTGAAAGTTGTATGAGTATCTAGTAACGGAACGATCGTCTTGTTTATATAGAGTTAGGTAGTGTTTGGCAAATCTACTTTGCACCTCTTATTGTCTTAAAATGGATTCAAAACACATTTAGTGCGTTTGGAAACCAAAATTGCAACATCTGTTACAAACATCATAAAGAAGATTTACCTCTACTTCACACAGCCTAAAATATGAGGTGAATCCAAATAGAGGAGTGCATCTTAAACAGACAGACTGTGGATGAACAGTAAAACCCACATTCATTTTAGCATGACCTTTTTTTTTTTTTTTTTTTTTTTTTTTCATTTTTCTTTAAAATCTAACAGCCTACATGATGATCCGATTCCGAACAGTTGAAATTGTTAAGGCCAAGCATGGCTTGTATACCAAATTTCAGTAGTTGATCTTGTCAGCATCTCAAGATATTTACCAAAAAATGTGAATCCACGGGCCCCATAATCATGATCCAAACCGTCGATCCTCTTTGGAAGGCCAAAAATGGCTATGGGCTCACAAATCAGCCTCTGATTCCTTGTGGATATCATGAAATTCCCAAAAACTTGTAGACCATTGATGAACAATGTGTTATGGCTGGGTTTTGAACATCTCCACAGGCAGTCCAGTTTTTTCATTTTTTTTTTTAAATTCTGGGACCATAAATTATGACCCAAACTGTTGGATATATTTAGGAGGTGAAACACGACTATGAGTCCAAATTTCAGCCATTGGATCATCATACATCTTGAGACATTTGCAAAAAAAATCCATACAATTATATCTATTTTTTTACATCTGTGGGCCCCAAATGCAAGATCTGAGCCGTTAATTCTCTTTATAAGGTTTAACACAGTAATGGGGTCAAATTTCAATGCTTGAGTCCTTGTGGATCTTAAGGAATTTAAGAAAATATTTCAACCGTAGACTTTGAAAGGTCTATTTCAATTAGTTTTTCTGTCTTACCAAACGAACTAATGCAATCCTAGGGTTAGGATCACAAGTGCCAGAACACAATTAGGGTTCCCAAGGGAGCAATCACACGATAAAGACACTCTCCAACGATAAACCCACAAAGGGAAAATTTTATTAACTCCAAACCTGAGATTATTAATCTCTACAATGCCATATATATAATAAAAGAAACTTAGGGGGCTAAGAAATCAATCCTAATCAAACTAGGAAACTAAATAATAATCCTATCCAAATTAGAAACTAATCCTACTTACAATCTTTGCTAAAATTAAAACTAATACTAATTAAAAATCAGAATTTCATGGGTCCCACATGTGGCCCATGAGTGTATCTCACGGAGACAATGGTGCTGCTGCATCACAAACTTATTTCTAAAACATTTGTTTCAAATAGGGCCATTTGAAACGGATCTATTTCACATAGACAAGATTTGCCAAACAAGCCCTTAAGCCATTACAATCAGACCCTAACTGGGCTAATTAAGATTACAAACAATCCTCAATTAGTGCTAAATAATATCCTAGCCTATGGTTGGCTAATCCGTAATTAAGGAATTCCAGCTATACACAATCAATCATACAAAAATCAAATAATCTCACACATGTTGCACTGCTACAAGCCCACTAAGTCAACCTTACCGCTACACTCCCACTTAGATTGATCCGAGAGATGGTCATTACGACTCTTGATTATAGCTTTTCTGAAGAGATCAGCCAGTAGATGTTTAGATGATACATGTGGAAGATGGATAGCTCTAGAGAAAACATGCTAACGAATAAAGTGACAATCCACCTTAATATGCATTGTCCATTCATGAAAAACTGTACTGGTTGCTATCTGTATGGCACCTATGTTATTTGCATAGAGTGAAGTAGGACCAATAAGAAAGACACCAAGTTCCCAAATAAGTCATCGAAGCCAAAATACTTCACTATTTGCAAAAGACATAGACAGTGCTCAGCTTCGGCAAATGATTTTGAAACAGTTGTTTGCTTCTTGCTCATTCAGAAAATCAATGAGGTACGAAGAAATATACACCGCCCGATGCTCGAACTTCTTGTGTCTGGACAACTAGCCCAATCTGCATCCGCATAGACACTAATCAACAAGGAAGAGGTGGATGGATAAGAGAGAGTCCCCAGTCAAGAGTGCCCAAAGTATAGCAAAGGATATGATGAACCGTTGTTAAATGTGATTTATGAGGATCACTCACAAACTAAATAACAATCTGAACCACATGGGGAATATTAGGACGTGTCATGGACCTCATGGTGGATATACATGCTCCCAACAAGTTGCCGATGTAGTGTAGGATCAGACAAAGGGATGCCATCCTCTTTTCAAAATTTCGCATTGAGTTCCAAGGGGGTATCCGTGATCTTAGAATCCGCAAGTCATGTCATAGAGAGCAAATCCTCAGCGTACTTCCCTTGGTGAATGAGAATGCCAACTTTGGTTAGAGAAATTTCCAGCCAAGGAAGAATGCCAAGGTACCCAAAATCTTTCATCTTAAAGGTGTTCATAAGATGTCTCTTGAGGTCTTTTATGCCAACTGCATCATAACCACTGTTGATCATGTCATCAACATAAATGAGTAAGATGGAACAACCTTTGATGTCTTGACAAATAAACAAAGAGCTACTTATCGAACCTCAGTAAAACTTTGCTTGAAGAACGCCACCTGTGAATTTATAAAACTATGCATGTTGTACTTGTTTAAGACCTTAGAGAGATTTTTGTAGACAGCAAACATGATTTAGGGGGTATGCATAACCTGGAGTAAGTCGCAAGTAGATAGTGTCCTACGAGTCACCATGAAGGAATGCATTCTTGATGTCCATTTGCCACATGGGCTAATTGCAAACAGGCAACTGCAAGGAGAGCTCATTTTGGCTATTGGAGCAAAGGTCTCTTCATAATCAATTTCATATTCGTGTTTATAACATTGAGCAACAGGATGGGCTTTATATCGGTCCAAGTTTCTGTCGAATTTAACTTAAATAGAGTAAACTCATTTCCTTCCAATAATCAGTTATGCTGATGCAAGTTTTGGAACAAGATCCCATGTATGAAATGTCTTAAGAGCCTGTAGCTCTTCTATCATAGCATTTTACCAACATGGAGCTTAAACTATTTGTGAATAAGATGAGGGAGTAGAAATGGAATCTGGACTGGTAAAAAGCACAAGAAACCCATAGGGATCAGGAGGTTTAGAAAGGCGAGTAAAACATCTTACAAGTGGAAGGTTAGGAGGATCATTGCCATTTAACAGAGGATGTAGGGAGAGGATCCAGCAATGGTGAGGGATCAAGAGCAAAAGCAGCAATCGAGGCAGTCTTTGGTCGAATTTAATAATGGGAGGATATGAATTTTAGAAGTGTGGAAGAAAAGACACTTGTGTAGGATAGAACTCAAAACGAAGTGAATAAAACAGAATGTTTTAAACAAATATTACGTTGCTGGAAATACGAGTGCAGCGAGCTAGAGGATTATAGCACAATAACCCTTTATGGTCATCACTCGGCACTACACCCCAAGAAAACACATTTTGCAGCCTGAGGTGATGGTTTTGTCCGTTGAGGAGAAAACCTCACAAAATAGAGACTGCCAAAAACATGCAAATGAGAAACAAGAAGGTGCACAATAAGGAGAAATGTTATTTAATACATGAGTTGGCAGGCAATCAATTAAATGAATAGCTATATGGACCGCTTCCCACCAAAAGGTAGGAGCACATATGATTCAACAAGGAAGGCTCTAACAGTTTCCAGAACATGCATATTCTTTCTTTCAGCAATTCCATTTTGGAAGTATGTAGACATAATTTTTTTTTTTTTTGAGAATTCCTTTCTCGGATAAAAAATCAAAGAAATCTTAAGACATATGCTCTCCCCCTCAATCAAAACGAAGAGCGTTGAATTGAGTTTGTATCATAGCATAATACTTTCAGAAAATGCAACACTTTAGATTTACAGTGAAGAAAATAAATCCAAGTAGAACGAGAGTGATCATCAATACATGTATTTTTTTTTTTTTTTTTTTTTATAACACCAGTCGACTCATATTAGGTGCACCTCCCCATACAAGAGTGTGAATTGAATCAAAAGGAGCAAGAGCATGTGAATAGTGAATAGGAAAAGGCAAGACATGATTCTTATTCAGATAACAAGAAGCACATTTAGATTTCAAAAATGAAGAGCATATTTTTATTAAAAGTAGATCATAAATATCCACGTTTAAATAAAGACAATAATTTATCATTATTTAAATGACCAAGGCATCGATGCCAAATGGTCCACTATTTATTTATTAAACAGGTAGAAGAGGCAAAGAGGAATACAAATTCGAAATCCTACAGAAAACGCCACCCATGCTTACTCCCTATCCTGATCACCTTCCTAGTTCACCGATCCTATGTGACACAAACAAAAGAAGAAAATTGTATTGAATAGCCATTATCTACCAACTGACCAACAAAAATCAGATTTGCGGACGAAGGTGGAACAAAATGGACATTGGATAAAGTGAAGGGTTGGTTATGGGTATTATTTACCTACAATGGACAAACGTTGGCCGTTGGCAGCAATAATTTGTTCATTGCCAACATATGGTTGGGTTTTATGTGGACTAAATTCCACAGAAGTCATATGGTTTAAAGCCCCCGAGTCTATAAACCATGAATAAGGTGAAATAGAAGTGGTGAAGGCATTTTGAGTATACTGATCAGTGATCCCCATGGAAACAAAGGCAAAAGCTACATAAGTATTGATCATATCCCATATCTATTCTGAAGTAAACATCACAGCACCTGAGGATGAGGAAGAGGATGCAATCTCAGTATGATGTGTTTGGACCTGAAGAGCAGTCTGGAACTTATCATTCCTCCGCAACGGAGTTGCCTTTTACATTCATAAATAGTGTCCCGTCTTCTTAACGTAATTGCAAAAGTTCTTCTATTTGCAACTGAAAGCCACATGTTCTTTACCCTTGAGAGCCACAGCTGAATATTTTGGCCATAACACTGAACATTTTGGACACAGGTACCAATGAGAACTACATCTCCCGATTGAGGCAAGTGAGATGTCATAAAGGATTTGGGTTACTCAAAAACAAAGCGTTGAGATTTAAGTCTAATGTCTTCTCGGAGTACATCTTGAACACAAGTATCTAAGTCAGGAGATACCTCTTTGTTCATCAGTGTCGCTCGAACTGACTCAAATTCTGGCCCTAAATTCATTAAATCTGACTGAAAAGTGATTTTGTAAGCAGATTATTCAGGATCATGGAGTTCAATTCATTCCATTTTAATATTCTAGTACTGTTTTGTCCCCATTACCATACTTGGCCAGTTTAGCATCCAAATAAAATTCTGGCCTTAATTGTTTGCTGATATAGTTTATGCAAGTGGTTCCACATATCTAAGGCATTAGAAAATGATTGTTGTTTTGGCTCCAAGCGGTGGGCTTTGTAACTGTTCAATCAAGGTATCCAGCAAGTCCCTGGCCTTCGACAAAATGTTAGGTGGAAGGACCAGACCAGCCCATATAATGCTTCCTGTTTAATTTGATCAGAATAATATCCCCCTTTTCCACTTTTAAGAAGAAAGCAAACAGATTGCAATCATGGAGAAATGAATCCAAGTAAACAGTCTTCTAAACGGCACAAAATTGGAACTTTAAGTCAACAAATATAGCCAAAAAGATTGTAATCCACTAAATAACAATTGATAAGAAGCTCTAATTTCAGGAGTCCATGCAAGATAGCAGTGGAGTAATGAAAACAGGGAACAGGAGAAAGAGAGAAACGGGAGTGGTTTGGTTTTTGGATTCCTATATCAGAGAGTGACCCAACTCAGTGCAATTCAAAGTTGACTCGGACCCAATCGACTTTTAAAACCATGGCCTTAGCATATGAAAATATGAGTTAAGATGATCTGTAGGCAAAAGTAATCGTCAATCTGATGTGCACTATGATAATGAATGATGCATGTACAACAGCCATCTGAAGATGTCAAGGATTTGTCATGAACCAACTGACAATGGCAATGGCATATGATATATCAAGTTGCAGTCATTGTTGGATAAATAAGACTAGGCACTAGCAACTAATATTCAAGAGAAGAATCATAACCAAATTGTGGATATCCATCATTTTGCTATTCAGCACCAAGTTCAATCAGAGTGTCAACCAGCTTGCAATTATGAAGATTAGCCATATCAATGAGGTCCTTGAGCTGATTAAGAACTATTCCTTTATCAAATGCATTAACTTTAAGACCCAAAAAATATGTCAAACATCCCAGGTCCATTATAAGAAATGAATTCTTCAAGAATGTCTGTACCCACCAAAACTAAAGAAGGTTGTGAAAGATCAATAAAGAAACAATAAATTTTCCTATAAGAAATGAACAAATTCAATCATGAAAAGCCATACCAAGAATAATCCCTTGTGCACCTCTATAGTAAGAGCTTGTTAATGTTCTGAATCTCTCCTGTCCAGCTGCAAGATTGACAAAACAATTTATGTTACCCACAAAAACATATCAGGTTCATATGCGAATATTAAGAAATGAGATTAATATATATATATATAGGCTTTATTAGTCATAAAGCATATCAAAGGCTAAGAATCATGCACTAACTCTGAGAATAAAGCATAAATTTCCTATCAGAAAATTTACCAGTGTCCCAAATTGTTAGCTTCAATCTCTTCCCACCAATTGTGAGCAGCTTGATCTTAAAATCCACTCCTAGAGGGAAGTAGTATCATAAGCAAAATAAATGACTAGGTAAGGAATATAATCTTCCACAGAAAAGAAAATTGTTGGCATGATAAAGAACAACTCTTAAAGTTGAACTAAATATTATAAAAAGACTGTCTAGAGAATCTTCATTAAGTATGGTTAATACATCAATGTTCTCTTAATAGCCAAGCAAGAAGCTATATGAATCAAGGATGAGTATAATCAAAGCTTATTATAACATGAAGTTAAATAATACAGATGTGACGCCCAACAAATGACATCTGGAAGCAACAGCTTCCAAGCAGCAACAAAACTGGCTACTTAGTAGGTGTGAATGGTATCCAGCTTTTGTGCCATAGAAGTGAAGTAGAAATCTTAACAAAGACTATTAAGAATCTCTTCTATGGTGATAATTTCCTGTTCCCTGATAAATGGCAGTTATCGAATACTTCTAAAGAGTGATCATGCGATGCCTATTCAAAGTATCCATACAAAGAAATCATTGGCTCGGCCCCAAATATGAAATAAATGTGCATCTGCTGTACAGGAAAACAGACAGGACGTGATGGCCAATAACAAATCTCCATAAATGAACCTGAAGTTGTTTTTTATTTTCTTTCACTCTTTACCTTATTTCTACTGTTTTGAAAATGGGAATGTAACTAAAGAGTGTCATCAAAGACGTGAATGCACCGTCCAATCATCAGATTAAAGCCAATACATCATTTTATTCTTTTAAAAAATTGTGTTAAGGTAATATGTCAACCATTTCTAATTTTCTATGACTAAAATCCAGTTTTCCAGAACTGAACAAAGCATATGAGTTGCAAAATTTGAGGGGGGATACAATATAACTTTAAATCCAATCAATCTTACTAGAATTTCTAAAACGATCACTGCATTAGTGTGTTCTAGATGTGTTTATGGAAATGTGTTGGAAGTGCATATAAAAGGGAAATGTGTAGAAGTATCTCAAAAAGAATGAAAGAAGTGTCTTTTAGTGTTCATTGGTCAAATATCTAAGAAGAATGCAGAAAAGTTTGAATCTAGGTACGTGACAGCCAAAATGAGATCTCGTGAAAGCCTTGTTACTAAATCCAAAGTGAAACGTCCTTTAGGGCCTGTTTGTTAGCATCATAATACATAGGAATTGCTTGTATATAATATATACCATAAGTGGTTAAAAATGAAGATCAAATGTGAATTTTAAAAATGTGCACCAAATGATCTTTCTTTTTAGGGAAATAGAATCAAAAGAAGATGGGAAATGAACTACCAAAGTGATGGCTCTGTAATAGAACGGGGAAATGGCCAAACCCATAAGGTCAAAATTCAAACTAGTCTTGCTATGATTGTAGCACAATCCAGCATTTCTATGCCAGGTGGATGGTGGATGGTTAAAATATAAACCACTCATGCCCTATGCTATGTCCTTTCTATCCAACATCCCAGACACACAACCGAAGCGGGGCCCAAAAAATGTCTGATCCTTACCATTCAAAGAAGGGGGAAAAAACATGGCTCGCAGCCTCGTCCTATGATCACGGTACCCACCAGTTAGACTTGGATTTTCTTCTCTCTTTTTTTCTCTCTTTTTCCCTTGAAACCCACTACACACTGCCAGGGTGAAGCCCACCTGTATACTTGACAACATCAGAATCAGTCCGGATCCCCTGATCACCCTCAGCTTCCCTTGAGTGGAAGGAGTAGAACCCACAGCAGAGCCACCAATTAAAATCAGAGCCGCTCAAATTTTACGTTTAAACTAATTGGTCCCACCATAAGATTGAGCATATCACTGTAACATACTGAACACAATCTTATACATTATTAATTATATTCATTAATCGCGTTATCAATGTTACACTCAATCTTGCTATGAAACCAACTCACTTTGGAGTAACATTTGAACGATATCTCATAAACAGGACGGATTTTCAGTTTGAGCAGCTCAGATTTCCACTCCTTCCGCACACGGAACCGCGTGGGAGATCAATCAGGAGATACCCACTCAAAGGGGAGAACAGGGAGGATTGACAGATTTCAATCTCGAAAATAGGCAATCCCAAATCGTTTGAAATCGTTGCAATCAAACGATCAAAACCCTTATTTAAAGGGCATCAAAATTCAATGGCTTCATCCAATTCAGATTTCCCATATCACTGCCAAATTGCAATCAGCACTGAGCCACTGATTCACATGGATACTTTTGGTGTGCCCCACACCAAAAATCACAAAAAGGGCCATTAGTCATGCTGGGCATCACCAAGAATCCCTCTTTTCCATTACCTTACTCTTTCTACAATGGTCCCAAACATCTAGCGTGATCAAAATGAGAAAAAAAAATACAAGCAAATCAAATTCCATGGAAATGTATACATATCATACCAATAGTGGGTGAAAGCTGCGCATTGGCATCGGATATGAAACTAACAAGCAAGCTGCTTTTCCCCACCCCAGAATCCCCAATGACCAAAATCTTGAAAGAAAAGTCCCATCTTCCATGCCCCATCTCTTCCTCCTCTTCTTCTTCTTATTCTTACTTGAGATTTCAAAACAAAGGTGACAGAATAATCAGAAGCATGTGGAAAATGAGAAAACATGGATTTGATTTTCCATCTTCTGGAGGTGGGATTTGGAGAGAGAGTTGTGTGGAAAGAAGGTGTTTGGGTCTGCATTTTGGTGGTGGAAGGTAATACTACTACTTGAGGAGGTTGGGGACAAAAGGGCGTTTTCAGGAAGCCGGATTTTGTCTCTAACCGCTGGCTGTTTTCGTGTAAATGAATGAAACCGTACGAAGCCCGCGGCGTTTGTTTTTTCAGAGTACAATATAAGAAGAAGTGAAAGGCACCGTGTCGCTTTCCTCTCGAGTATTCCGCCAATAGATGGAAACGGGTACCCGAATACCTGAAGCTGTCAAATAAGAATTTTCAATTTGTGGAGCCCACTCAAGTGGATTTCTTTGAATGGGAGAGGGGGGTCTAAATTTTGTAATGGGAGGCAAGAAAAAATCAGCCCTATCAGAATATCCTAGCTGTTGTTTTAACCGTATTAAAATTTAATGGCATTGTAATTGTAGAAGTTTCTAAGATTGAGCTCAACGGTGAGCGAAGGTTCAATGATTGTAAAATTGAGCATGTCGTGGGATTATCGGATGATCAGAATATCAAGGGACTGCATTGATTGATTTAGGCCCAATGGGCTCCATAAAAATTGGACTGCACATATAGTCTGCTTGTGGGAGAAAATTCTCCCTACAAAACATATGTAAATTGAGTTTAGGCTACATTCCTATTATTGTTACAAAGTCATCGCCCCCACTATTAGTCTATTATTACTAGCTTTTTTTTTTTTTTTTTTTTATGCTATTGGAGGGTTCTCCAGTGTAGTAGTACAGTTTTGAACTTACAACCTCCGAATGCAAACCATGATCCTAGGTCAATTGAGCTACCCCTTGGGGTTACTTGCTACGACTTTATCATTTGAGTTCTTTTGATGTACCTGCAAGACAACATCATCTATATGTAATTACCGAATATGTGATGGCTAAATACTGAATTATGGCCCTAATGCACCCACCACTCGATTCATATCACGCAAGCAGAGTAATGCTTGCCAAAGTTGAATTCCATATTAGAGGTTCCGGATCTATTTCCATAATTTCATGAGACCATGAGAGGTATGAGTTAGATTGGAATGTTGTGATAATGTGATCCTCTACCATAAGCAGATGCCCAATAACAAAGTGTTTAACACTCATTGAAATGTCTTAGGATGTCCAGGGCTTTTAATCGACCTAAGCCTTTGTCTGCATAGGTGTCGCGACCCCGGCCCAGGTTACCAACCTAATCCGGGATCGGGACTAATGATGATAGAATGGATGATGAATGGTAACCATATTATAAATTTATTTTAATCAATACATATACGAATCAATAAAAGGATGTCACTCGTATACGCGATTTCTCACAGGTGTCCGCGGTGAGAATATCACAACAACATAAATATTTCTTCTAGTATGACAAATTTAGTGCGAAAAATTTACCCCGTGACAACTGGTATCAGAGCCAAGGTTTTTCGAAACTTTTGGTGCATTTCTTCTCACAGCCATGTCTAAGAATGCGTTGGAGCAAGTTCGGGATACAGTTGTTCATTTGGAAGAGACTGTAGATGATCTGTCTGAGACCATCGCAGACCATATCACCCATGGTCCAAAGATTGTGGTGCTGACGGAGAAAGTAGAGTCCCTGGAGATGCCCCTTGCAGAAGTTGTTGCTCAAATCGAAGAGTTGAAGGTTAATATGCAGTCGACCACGGACTTCTTCAAGGAACAGATGGAGACTTTCTCAGATGAATTGATTCTCTTCAAGAGAGCAATTCGGACCACTGGTTCTTTAACGGAGAACAGGAGGGTTAAAGTTCCAGAACCAAAACCCTTTGCTGGCACACGCAATGCGAAGGAACAGGAGAATTTCTTATGGGATATGGAACAGTATTTCGCTGCTGCCCATATTCTTATAGAAGAAAGAGTTACGATCACGAGCATGTACTTGTCTGGTGATGCGAAACTCTGGTGGCGGACAAGGGTGGATGACGACTTGAGTGCAGGTCGTACACCAATTACAACATGGGAGTCACTGAGGAAGGAATTGAAAAGGCAATTCCTGCCATGCATAGTCGCATGGGTTGCTCAGAAAACTCTTCGCAAACTCAAGCAAACTGGTCCAGTCCGAGAATATGCGAAATAGTTTTCGTCCCTCATGTTAGATGTCAAAAACATGTTAGAGGACGATAAATTGTTCAACTTCATGTCTGGACTGCAGGGCTGGGCTCAGGCAGAGTTATGGAGGCAGGGAGTCAAGGACCTGCCGTCTGCGATAGCTGCTGCCGAGGCACTGGTGGACTTCAAATCGGCCAAAGCAAAAAACAACGATGCTGGGAAACCCAAGAACAACAACAAAGGTGGTTCAAAGAAGGGCAAGAAGAAAAGTGGAGACACTGGCAGTAAGAAAAAACAACCACATAATGGAAATCAACAGGGAAAACCCACCAAGGCAGACTCTAGTTGTTTCATTTGCAAAGGTCCCCACCGGGCTCGAGACTGCCCGAAGAAAGAGAAACTTAATGCCCTTGTTGCTGAGGAGGAGCGAAAACAGGATGAGACCAGTAGAGTCAATCCTCTACAACTTCTGAATGCGATTCAGAATGAAGGACCCTCTCAGACTAACAGTCTGATCTATCTGAAGGTTGTAATGAATGGGAATTTGGCATCGGCTATGGTGGATACAGGTGCCACTCACAACTTCGTTGCTGAACGAGTGGTGTCTCGACTTGGTCTCTCCTTGACTAAAGGCCAAAGTCGAATAAAGGCAGTGAATTCAAAGGCAAAGCCCATTGTTGGAATGGCCAATGATGTGACTCTAAGGTTGGGTCAGTGGTGTGGTCTCTGTAACTTCATGATTGCACCCCTAGATGACTTTGAAGTGATTCTAAGAATTGACTTCTTTGTCAAGGCGAAAGTGGCAATTATGCCACATTTGGGGGTATCTTTATTGGTGATGAACAATGCCCCTGCTTCATCCCAAAGGTCAAAGAACCTGAGACGGTTCAAATATTATCTGCTCTGCAGATCAAGGATGGTTTGAGGAAGGGCCATCTAACCATATTGGCAACACTGGTGCAAGCGGAACACAATGCAGAAGACTGTCCAGCAGAAGTACGGTCATTGTTGGGGGAATTTGCTGATGTTATGCCCCCAGAATTACTGCGAGAGTTGCCACCACGACGTGCTGTGGACCATCAGATCGAGTTGATGCCTGGAACTCGATCCCCAACACAGGCCCCCTACAGGATGGCCCCTTCTGAGTTAGCTGAACTTAGGAGGCAGTTGGATGAACTACTGAATGCTAGTTTCATCCAACCATCCAAAGCTCCCTATGGTGCACCGGTATTGTTCCAGAAGAAGAAGGATGGAGCTCTCCGGATGTGTGTTGATTACCATGCTCTCAATAAGATTACGGTCAAGAATAAATACCATGTTCCTTTAGTAGCAGATTTGTTTGATCGGTTGTCTAAAGTAATGATCTTCAGCAAATCGGATTTGCGCTCCGGTTATTGGCAGGTGCGAATTGCGGAAGGAGATGAACCGAAGACAGTCTGTGTAACACGCTATGGTTCTTTTGAATTCTATGTAATGTCGTTTGGCTTAACGAATGCTCCTGCTACTTTCTGTACTTTAATGAACAATGTATTTCGTGATTATATTGATCGTTTTGTGGTTGTTTATCTTGATGGCATTGTGGTGTATAGCAATTCACTAGATGAACATTTGGATCACCTTAGGAAGGTGTTGTCCACATTGAGAACACATTAGTTATATGTAAAACCTGAGAAGTGTGAGTTTGGCTGTGCCCAAATCACTTTTTTAGGCCATATAATCTGTAATGGGGAGGTAAGAATGGATCCTAAAAAGATACAGGCAATTGTAGATTGGCCTGCACCCAAAAAAGTGAGTGAGTTAAGATCTTTCTTGGAATTGGCCAACTACTATAGGCGCTTCATTGACGGATATTCTCGAAAGGTTGCGGTCCTGACTGACCTTTTGAAGAAAGACAGATCATGGAACTGGTCTGAGAGATGCCAGGAGTGCTTTGGTTGAAGCACTGGGTGTCTTCTGAACCCATATTAAAATTGCCAGACTTTGAGAAGTCATTTGAAGTCCAGACTGATGCTTCTGATCATGTGATTGGTGGTGTTCTGATGCAAGGAGAACATCCGGTTGCATTTAAAAGTCGCAAACTAAATGATGTTGAACAACGTTACTCCACTCATGAGAAGGAGATGACGGCAGTAGTGCACTATCTTAGGACATGGAGGCACTACCTATTGGGAGCAAAATTCATTGTGCAAACAGACAATTCGGCAACTTGTTTCTTCATTACACAGAAGAAGCTGACACCGAAACAAGCTCGATGGCAGGACATTTTGGCAGAATTTGATTATGAAATGAAGTACAAAATAGGCAAAAGCAATGTTTTTGCAGATGCCCTGAGTCGCAACTTAGGTCCTGAGTCATACATCAATTCGCTGGTGCGAATTGAAAGGACCATGTTGGACAGGATTAAGACAAAGACAGCGAAAGATCAGATGATTGTTCAGTTGCTGAAGCAAGTTACTGAAGGCATAACCAAAAAATTCTAGGTAGAAGAGGGAGTTTCATATGCCAAGGGTCATCATCCTTTCATGCCATTGACTAGGGGACTGAGAAGGAGTTGTTGAAGAAAACTCATGACTCCGCTTGGGCTGGTCGTCCAGGCCAAGAACGCACTATGTCATTTCTGTCAAGAAGCTACTACTGGCCACGAATGGAGAATCACGTGGAACAGTATGTGAAGACGTGTCTTGTTTGTCAGCAAGACAAGACAAAACGAAGGAAGGAGGTAGGATTGCTGGAACCGCTGCCTATTCTAGGGAGATCGTGGATGAGCCTCTCTATGGATTACATTGTCAACCTTCCTAAGGTAGACAATTGTAGGTCGATTATTGTTGTGGTGGACCGTTTCTCTAAGTATGCAACGTTCATATCAGCACCGCATGCTGTTTCTGCAGACACAACGGCCAAACTCTTCTTCAAGAACATTGTCAAATTGTGGGGCATCCCTTTGGACATTGTGTCTGACAGAGATGCGAGATTCACTGGTAGGTTTTGGGTTGCATTGTTTGAGTTGATTGGCACTCAACTCAAATTCTCCACAAGCAATCACCTCCCCCTTACAATTGCAAAGCACCCCTCCAATCCCGGCCGGACCGGCTTACCTCTCGAAACACCATCCACATTAAACTTAAAGACCCCAAAAGGAGGGGGACACCAAGGGATTGTTCTCCTCTCCTTAAAAGGGCCACACCCCATGCAAGCTCTCCAACTAGGAATAATTACGTTAAAGGCAAAATTAAAGAACTCCTTTCTAACTAAAGTCCATTTTGCAAACCTTAAGGTGATTTTGGATATCAAATCTGTTGTTGATGACAAAGAACTCCTAAAGATCCTATCATTCCTTTCCTTCCAATTGACTATAAGATAGCAAATGGTATCATCCTCCGTAAGATTCGGCAACACCCCATAAAGCACCCACCCAACCAAGACTGTCACATCCATAACACTCTTCGGGCAGCACTACAAACCGCACCTACCAAGAAAGTTTCTCCACACTTTGAAGCTCCACCTCACATTGAAGAAAAAGATGATCTACAGACTCTTCCTCCTTACCACACATCGCACAAGTATTTGAAAAATTGTTAGACGTCAATCCTTGACCCGAAGTGGAGCCAAACCCAACCACATAGGGAATAAGTGGCCCTATGTGAAGGAGTTCCCTCCAAGGCCAAGTAGAAAGCTTTAACGGAGAACTCCTCGGAAGTTGAAGGCTTCCAACTCCGAGAGTACTTAGAATCCGTGCAAAAAACAAGTGTTAGAAAAAATACTCAACAACTCCTCATACTGAACCCCTTCCAATGGCAAGAGAGTCCTCCTAAAAGACACCCCTCACACTATGCACTGATTCATCACCTCAAAGCAATCACTTATGGATGATTCTTTATTGGCCGCTAATCTAAAAAGCCTTGGAAACAAGCCACAAAAGGGTCCTATCCTCACCCAGTCATCCAATCAGAACCTAACTACTCAACCATCCCCCACGAGAAAACCCATCTCCCTGTACAAAGTTTTCCCCTTACATCAGAATCATCCCCGGTTGAGGCAATAGCCCTCCAAAATCTACAGTAACTATCCCCAAGCTTAAGCCATCAAGTGTCTAGATTGTTGGACGTAGGTCTTGATTTATGATGCCTTGACCTCTCCAATCACTCCTTTAATAGCCTTGTCATACTTGAATTTCAACAGGTTCAATTTCATCGATTATGAGCTATTTATGAATGAACCACCCCCTTCATATGGACTTAATTACATGAATTCAAGGTAAACATAATGAAAGATAATAACATGTATGTTATATATTGCGTTGAAATTAGCATTAAAAGGCTAAGTGCTTTTAGAGGCAAAGGATTTGGTCATATAAGATAGTTTTGAAAAAGATAGAGGTCCTTGATTTCTAGATTGGTCCACTCAAACAATCAACCTAAAAGTGTGCAGAAATAAACATATATGCAGCGGAAATTAAATCAATATGCACACACCACAAGGACACCAAATTTAAGGTGGAAAACCCTAACCAGGTGAAAAACCACCGATCCGAATTGGATCAAATCAAGCACTATGAATCTCGCAATTACAAGAAACTCAGATCTCTTCCCTAGATATCCCCTACCCAAAGACTGAAGTTACCTTGTATCGCGTCACACTTCAACGACTTCACACCGTTGATTGCAACAGATTCCAGCCAGCACTTGACCCCTTAAATCTTCTTGCAGGAAGATAATCTTCTATAAAGGATGCAGAAAAACTGACTCTAGAGAACTTGGCAACACAACTTCATAAAAGCTCTAGAGAAGAAAGTCTCTCAATAATAATCTCTAACTCAGAACTTTGAGAGGTGAGGTGTGGTGTCTTTTTAGAATAGCCTTTGAGTCCTTTAAATAGCCCTTAGGACGTGCTTAAGGTTGCCTAAATTGATTAGGACTAAAATCAACAGTTTGATCACAATTAGAAAATCAAGTTTCCAAAATTTGTAAAAGTTCATTAAAGTTTTCAAAGCATTGTAATAATTAAGGAAGGAGGACGGTTGGACAATACCGTCGTGGCCCCTCAAGTTCGTACACTGAAATTGGTGTCGGTGGCTTGGGTCGACTTCGACCGATCTTCCCCCAATTTCGTTTGGGAGGTGCGTATTTCAATACACCCACGCATCCCCTGTTAGTGGGTCAATTTTGTTGGTTGTTTGATTATTTAATTGCTTTGTAGTGCTTAAATCATTTTAAAATACACAAAGTAATTTGGAAAGCACACACTTAGTAAGGGCAATCATACCCCCAACAAGATAAGGATTGGATTTCATCACCATTTCCTTACCCATAGGAACTCATTTTCCTCACTACTTAGGAATCCTTAGCTTTAATAAAATTTGAGTAGAAACGTGACTATAGGACACGAGCTCATTAGGAGAAGACCATCAAAGGTTGTACCATTTACGCTCCTTGATGGAAATCGGTGCCTAGAATAGCCTTGTCCCTTAAGGGAGACAATTCATTTGTTCTAGGAGTTTGGTATTTAAGCGGAACTTTTGCCACGCGCATCGTGATCCCACCAATCCCTTGAAGGCTTTCCTGGGCAACTACATTTCATAGGACCGGATTGGAGGCCTAGGTGTACTCTTTACAGTTAGGAGCTATCTAATTTAATCTTAGGTAGCCTTAGTTAAGCATAGTTTTGTTTGTTTTTCAAAAATAATTTTGCTTTGTTTGTTTGTGTTTTAGCATTAATCCTCATTCATCATCACTTGAGCGGACCATCACTTTCGGAGTTGAGTGGTAGTTTATGCACAATTGGTTATGTGTGCAAGGTCGTTTAGAAAGCTTTGATTTATTCGATACCCCTGTTGAGAATTTCGCGGACCCTATTGCCATTGAGGAAATGGCTGACGGAATCCCACCAACTCAACCCATGACTCTTAGGGAGTATATGTACCCAACCCGATCTACCCAGCCCTCATGCATCATCATACCTGCCACAAATACCTTATTTGAGCTAAAATCCGGCTTAATCCAGATGTTACCAATTTTTCGAGGGGTGGAAAATGAGAACCCATATAAGCATGTGAGAGAGTTTGAGGAAATCTGTGGGACCATGAAGTATAACCATATGTTTGAAGAGGCCCTTAAGCTTAGGTTATTCTCATTCTCGCTGAAGGAGAAGGCGAAAGCATGGCTTTACGCCCTACAGGCTAATTCCATAAACACGTGGGAGGGACTAGTTGAGGCCTTTTATAAAAAGTTTTATTTAAAGCAGAAAATGGCCTTCATTAGACATACCCTGAACAGCTTCCACCAACTGGAGGGAGAAATTGTGTATGAGTACATGGAAAGGTTCAAAGACTCATTGTTGCAATGCCCGCATCATGGATTCGAAAAGATCCGGCTAGTCCAAATCCTTTATGAAGGATTAGACTATCCTACCAAGACTATGGTGGAGTCTTTCTACAATGGAGTATTTACTCAAAAGACAGCTGACCAAGCATGGACATACCTTGAGGAGGTCGCTGAGAACACTCTCCAATGGGAACCTATCAGAAAGGATCCCAAAAGACTCGTTGTTGCAGAAAAAAGGGGCATGCATAGAGTGGAACCCAAATTTGAGGCCGAGGTCAAGTTGGCCACATTGACAAGGAGATTAGAAGCCCTTGAAATGAACCAGACCTATCAGCAGACCACCCCAAAAACCCTGAAATCATTAAAGATGAGCTAAGCAGTCAGTGACCCTACTGTCCCACCTTACACAAATTGTGGAGATTTTACCCATCCTGGATCCCAATGTAAAGCATTCTTTGGTCAAAGTCAAAGTGAGAGTATGGAGGAGGTGAGTGCACTTTACCAGAATACCAGATATGAGCGGCCGAGGTATGATCCGTATTCTAATACATACAATCCTGGTTGGAAGGATAATCCTAATTTTTCATGGACCAAAGGACAACACCAATGAAAACCTTCTCAGCCAATGGCCCAGCAAATGCCACCTCCGGGATATCAAAAGCCTCAAGTACCCCAAGTGTCATAGGGACCACCCATGGTCCAAAGTTATCAGAATCTTAATCCCCCAGAATCAGCAGATAAGCTCTTTAGAGGACACAATGAAAATGTTGGCCCAAAATACCCTCCAATTCCAACAAAAGCACTACTCAGAATTTGAATGCCAATACCCAGTCCATTGCCAAGCTGGAATACACTATCAGCCAGTTGGCCAGGTCAATAGCTCAAAGAGATAAGGGTACATTTCCAAGTCAGCCCGAAGCCAACCGCAAAGGCCAAACTTCAACGGGGCAATTTGTTGTCCATGATGACAAGAGCAAAGTCCATGAGCAAGTCAATGCAGTGCATGTAGTTACCACCCGTAGAATGGCCTTAAGGAAGGCTGACACACCAGAAGAGGACCATAGGCAATCTGAGCGGATCCAAGTAAGGAGGGAGAATGTAATTTTGGAAGAAGAACCGAGGAACCAAAGAAAGACCCAGAACCTACTAAAGAACTTGAGAAACCAATAGGAGCTGCCTCACCGAGTGAGCCCCCTCCTAGAACCTTTGTTCTAAAGGCCCCATACCCTCAGAGGCTAGGTCAAATGAAAAATAATGTCCAGCTGGATAAAATCCTTGTAGTGTTCAAGCAAGTGAGAATTAACATCCCACTGTTAGAAGCCATCCAATAGATCCCGACTTATGCCAAAGTCCTCAAAGATTTATGTACATTCAAGAGAGCAACCAATGTATCCAAAAAGGCCTTTCTAGTCCAGCAATGCAGTTCCATCATTACCACTTCGACCCCAATCAAATATAAGGACCCTGGGTGTCCTACAATTTCTTATCAAATAGGAGATCATCACATAGAACAGGCTTTGCTGGACTTGGGTGTAAGTGTCAATCTACTCCCGTATTCGATATATGAGGAGTTAGGTTTTGGGGAGTTGAAACCAACAAAGGTGACCTTACAACTAGTTGATGCTTCAGTTAGGTACCCCAAAGATGTTGTTGAGGATGTTTTGATCAAGGTAGGTGAGTTTGTTTTTCCGGTGGACTTTGTAGTCCTTGATACCCGACCACCAATTGGAAATGTCGTGAAGATCCCGATAATTTTAGGGAGACCATTCCTTGCCACTTCCAATGCCCTGATTAATTGTCGAAATGGTGTGATGCACCTATCGTTTGGGAATATGACAGTCCAGATAAACATTTTCAACATTGGCAAGCAACCCAGAGATGAGAGTGATTATGAAATTTGTGAGGTGAGCTACCTAGAGGAGCTTATTGAGAGTGTGGGATCACAATTTTTTATTTTAAGAAAAATGTATAAAGGATATAGGTTCAAAAAGGGTTACTGTGAAAATGTTTTTATGGGTAGGTTTTTAATGGCCATGAGGTTTTAATTTTAGATTGCCTATCATCACTTTACCAGGTCGAGAAAGGTGCTCACAAGCTACAAGTCAAGGTTAGTTCGCAATTTTGATGACACCCTCAATGGTTGGAAAGAAATAGGCACTAATGAGATAAAAGAAATGTGCTGAAAACTACGAGTTTGAGTAGCTCTTCATTCTACTTGGAATTAGCGCAGAAGAGTCCTTACACTGGAGGAATAGAAAGGCTCTACACTCAATTGGTTTAGTCTCCACTCAGGGTCACTCAAATGTGCCCACTCTTCACTTGGACTACACGCATGTGGCTAAATGTGCAATAATTTTTTCAAGAATTGATTTTGTGACACTCTTTTTAGGATTTGGATAGTATGGTAAACTAAGATTTCGAAACTTATTAACAAGCTAAAATCCAATGGAAATTATTTTTTTTACTAAATATTTACAGGCAAATATATGTGTGCAATGCAGTACCAGTGTTGATGCAAGATGGCGAAGTCATAGCGTATGGCTCAAGACAATTGAAAGAACACGAGAAAAATTATGCAACGCATGACTTGGAGTTGGCAGCTGTTGTCTTTGCATTGAAGATGTGGAGACACTATCTTTATGGAGAAAATTTTGAAGTACATTCAGACCGCCGTAGTCTCCAATATTTATTTTCTCAGAAGGAATTGGACATGAGATAGAGGAGATGGATGGAGTATATCAAAGATTATGATTTTTCAATCAAGTACCATTCGGGAAAAGTGAATGTAGTTGCAGATGCTTTGAACAGGAAGTCAGTGAGTATGGCCAGTTTGCAAGGAACTAAGATATTTCAGCAGTTTGAAGACTTGAGAGTGGAATTTCAGCCATTGAGCAAGGGTGTTATGTTGGCAACTATATCGGTGTCTGAACCTGTTTTCATTCAGAAAATCAAGGAGAATCAGTTGCAAGATCCAAATTTTGCAAAAATTGTAGAGCACATCTCAGAACGTCCGGATTTTCGGGTTGTGGATGGAGTAATGTACTTTCATGACCAAATATGTGTTCCTAATATTGATAATTTGAGGAATGAAATTATGGTTAAAGCTCACAATACAAAGTATTCTATGCATCTGGGGAGCACGAAGATGTATCATAATTTGAAGAACAGATTTTGGTGGAACAAGGGAAATTGCAGCTTTCGTGTCTCGATGCATTACTTGTCAATTAATCAACGCAGAACATCAGAAGCCACCAGGTCTTTTGCAACCATTGGAGATCCCGCAGTGGAAATAGGAACATCTCACCATGGATTTCATCTCGGGATTACCCACTACTAACAGAGGAAACAATGCCATCTGGGTAATAGTTGACCGTCTCACAAAGTTTGCACATTTTATTCCGATGAAGACGAGAAAGAAGATGCACATGCTACCACTTGCAGAGGCATTCGTTAATGTAATTGTCAGTAATCATGGCCAACTAGTTTCCATTACTTCAGATAGAGATAGCAGATTCGTCTCGAAGTTTTGAAAAACTTTGCAGGAATCCATGGGTACGAAGCTTCAGCTTAGTACAGCATATCACCCGCAGACAGATGGCCAGTTAGAACGGACCATCCAGACATTAGAAGACATGCTTTGGGCTTGTGTGTTGGATTTCAAGACTCAGTGGGATGAGAGTTTATCTCTTTTTGAAATTTCTTATAACAATAGCTATCACTCGAGCATAGGAATGGCTCCTTTTGAAGCATTACATGGCACGAAATGCAAAACTCCAGTATGTTGCGAAGAGGTTGGAGAATGCAGCTTTCATGGACCGATAATGATTGGCGAGACAAGTGAAAAGGTTAAACCCCATTCATGAATGCTTGAAAGTTGCTAGAAGCAGACAGAAAGGCTATGCAGATGTTCTAAGAAGAGACCTACAGTTTCAAGAAGGGGATAAAGTGTTTTTAAAAGTGTCACTAGCTAGAGGAACATTGAGATTCGGTCAGAAGGGCAAACTGTCGAAGCGATTCATTGGACCGTATGAGATTCTAAGTCGTATTGGTGACGTGGCATATAGATTAGCCTTACCACCCGAACTCTCTGGCGTGTACAATGTATTCCATGTGTCCATGTTGAAAAAGTATGTTTCAGACCTGTCACACGTGTTACGACATGAGCCATTGGAGATTAGAGAAGATGCCACCTATATTGAGACACCGGTCAGGGTAATTGACACAAAAGAACAAGAATTGATGAACCGAACAATTCATTGGGTAAAATTGCTTTGAGAAAATCATGGACCGGAAGAAGCTACCTGGGAATTACGCGATCAAGTTCAGAGGAAGTACCATCACCTGCTACTAGATGTTAGTGTTCATTTGGAGACCAAATGCTATATGGGGTGGAGGATGTCAGACCCCGACCTAGGTTTAGTATGATTAATTATTGTTTTAGCTGTGATTAGGCTCTAAGTGAGATTAGAGGACGATTAGCTTAATTTCTAGCTAGATTAGACTTTTCAGTAGCTTTGGAGAATTTTGAAAGCCATCGAACTTAGTTTGACATGGGCCGGGGTGCCTGTGTGGCGCGTAGTAATTGGGGGAAATTTATTCTCGATTTCGAAGAATTCCAAAATTTTACTCATTTTGATTTTTTTTATTTAACTCAACAACTTCTATGTTTCGTCCGTTTGAATTTGAAATTTAGAAATCACTTTTTTTGCTAAAAAGGGCAAAAATGACTTTTCACACCAAATCTGTGCATGAATTTTGAAATTTGCAAATGATGAGGAAAATATACTTTTTGAAAATTAGATTTTTCGATGATCAACTTTCTCTTCTTCGCTGATCTCGTCCAGGACCCGCAAGGTGAAGCGTTGGGGCCAATGGGGCCCACAACCTACTTAAACTTCAAAACTCACTCACGTTTCCTTCTTCTTCATTTTTTTTTTTTTTTTTTTTTTGTTTCAGAACTCCAGCTGAACCTAAGGGAGCTTTTCTCCTCCCTCCTCTTTGCCTTTGCGTGCCTCCTTTTTGCCTTTGCATGCCTCCCTTTTGGTGCCCAAAGTGGAAATCTGAACTTACCAAGCTTTTCCTCTCCTCTCAAACTTTCCAACCATACCTCTTGCAAGGGTTTTCTGCTGGAACCCCTTCTTCTTCAAGCTTCTTTTCTTGGTTAGAGCTTTCCAAGGTTAGTAATGGCTTCCCTCTTTTAAAGTTGGGTTTGTTTGGTCCCTTAGGGCTTCTTCATCATGCATGCAAGGAGGTTCTTAGAGATCTCCTTTCTTCTGCAGAATGTTGGGTTTCTTTTGAGATGTTTTTATGGGTTTTTGTAGCTTGGAAGCTTGCTGGGTTAGAGGAGTTCTCAGAGTGATTTAGGAGCCATTTTGATTCAAGGCAAGTGAATAAACTGATATTGGAATGCACACAATTAAACTTGTATTTCTTTTTTAAAGTTTGATGTGGAATTTCTATTTCATTTATTCATTTCCTTTGTTTATGTAAGGTGGACTTCCTAAGGGTTTTTATGTTCAGATTATGTATTCAGATTTCCTACAATGTTTTAAATGTGCAGTTCGGTTAAGATTTCTGCAATGTTTTAAAGGTTCATATTATATATTTAGATTTCATGTAATGTTTTAAATGTTCAGTTGGGTTCAAATTTCTGTAATGTTTTAAAGGTTCAGATCAAATATTCAGATTTCCTACAATGTTTTAAATGTTCAGTTGGGTTCAAATTTCTGCAATGTTATAAAGGTTCAGATTATATATTCAGATTTCCTGCAATGTTTTAAATGTTCAGTTGGGTTCAAATTTCTGCAATGTTTTAAAGGTTCAGATTATGTGCATATTTCTGTAATGTTTTAGTGATCAGCTATATTCAAATTTCTGCAAGGTTTAGTGTTCAGTTAACATTCAGATTTCTACAAGGTTCAATGTTCAGTTATGTTCAGATTTGTACAGGATTTTAGTGTGCAATTGTGTTCAGATTTTTGCGGGATTTTTGTGTGCAATTATGTCAAGATTTCTGTAGTATTTTGTTGTGCAATGGTGTCCAAATTTCTGCAGGGTTATGTTGTCTATAAAAACCTAGGAAATTTCTAGCCACTGGTTGTTTTACTAAGATAGAAATCTGATTTGAAATTTTATGGTTCATTTACGCTAATATCAGAATTTTCATCTATTATGTTTATGGAATGGGATTGTTTGTTTGGTGTTGATTGGAGGTTGGATAGGGCCTGAGTGTTGTCCCTCTTTGTTTGTTGGGCAAAATTTCTACTTCTTTTATTAAGGGATGCATGTTTAAAGCCAAGCTTGTTTGGAAGGAAAATTTGGATCTTGAAAACATATTTGATGATGGAAATTAAGGAAGAAACAAGGAGAAATTTATTTTCTTGAATTACCCGGGAAATGTCTTGAATTTTTTCAAAGCGTCATTGTGCACTCGGAGTTCCCAAATGCTGGGTAACTTCAGAGGCATCAAATATATTATTGTAAAACGACATTTGGACTTTGAGCGTGCACTGAGACAGCCCTGGGTAAACCATTCCAACACAATTAATTATCTTATTCTAGATTTTAAAATTGTATATGGTTTTGCATAAATAAATTTTGAATAGCTTCGTGTGGTTTGTTTTGTAATAAATCTTCGATTAGGCTACTCATCCGTTTCGATTGCATGTGTTCATTATGTTTTACTTAGAGTAGTCCTTTATTGATTTGAATTATGTTTGTTTAGTTGGATTTATGTTTTGTTCGGAGTTTCATTTCGTCGGCACCACTCAGCTTGGGTCACTTTGTCGGGCTAATCACCTGGCTTAGGATCCTCAAATATTTCGCCAACTGCAACTTGGATACTTTGTGTGTGTGATATCCGTTCCGCGGCGGATCTTTGTGTGCTACCCACCTTTGTTGGGCCATTATGTGAGACCCTTCCATTTTTATATGGTAATGGTCAATTGTGAGTGTTCTCATTACTTCGGTAATCGGAGAATCTAGCTTATTATGGTTTGCCAATATTTCATTCGAATGTTAGTGAATTTTCAGTATGATTACTAATCATTTGTTTTTAAGATTTGATGTTTTTAACTTCATCATTACGTTCATTTATTTTCCAAATGTATCATTTATAGTGCTTAAATTTGATTTGATATACACTTGTGTACCTTATCTTTTGTTTGCTTGCCAGACCGTCATGTCTGATATTCATTTGTTTGATGCCAGATTTCAACCCCGTTGTCCATAAGGCGGAGCGAGCGGGGGAGGCGGTAGGTCGTCCTGTTGGACGCGAGTGGTAGCCCGACGATGTCCTTTAGACATCGGGTTGGGTTATGAGATTCGAATCACATTTTGGGGCTTAAATATGATCATCTTTTAGGAAGTTAATACTTTAGCCTTTGTTGGCTTTGTTTTATGGGAATTGTAAACTTTAACTTTTCTTTGGTTTTTGTAAATTTAAATCTTTAACTTTGGGATTTGCTTATGAATGTTTCTCCTTCGACATGAGTCTTGTACATGTTTAGTTTGTTTTGGATTTTTATCTATGTTTACTACATGATTCCGCATATCTATTCTTTCATATGTGATTTATTGATATGGATCTTGTGAATCCTCACAGCGGAAACCTGTGGGAAACTAGCGCTTGCGGGCAAGATTTTCTAGCTCGTCACGCCACTGCCCCGGATTAGGGACTTCTTTGGTTCGGTCTCGTTCCGGGGGCGTGACACTGGCGATGGTGACAGCCATAATCAACACCCTTCAAATAAGGCTCATGAATGGTCTCAAAATACTCCCAAGGGGCTACACATCAAATTTTGGGTCATTTCGGCATCATTTGACCCAAGTTTTGCCCCCCAGTAGTTAAATAAGGTCTCCCCGCGATGGAGCCCCTTACGGCCATGATTTGAAAATCAGAACTGATGGATCATCTTAAAATGGTCCCATTAGACTTCCAACCAAATTTTTTTTTTTTCAATCGAACATCGTTTGACTGTTTGTCAACTCGCGACATCTCCCTCGTGATGAAACCAAATCTACTACGATAGGACTCCTAACGACTTAAAAATTCAAAAAAAAAAAAAAGCCTACAGTTGGTCTTATTTCTTGCCCATGAAGCCTCACTTCAAGTTTCAGGTCATGCTGACATCGTTTGACCCGTTTTCATTTCTGGCTACAAATCGGATCCCCTTCCATGACAAAGTCTCAGCGTTCTCGAAAAATTAGAAACTTCACCCGTCATTTTGCGTGGCTTCAGTTTTCTATAGGGAGATTATGCCAAAAAAATATACAACAATACCAGAAAAATTATGCCAAAGAGAAAAAGTAAAAAAAGGGTTGAAAAGGCTACCAAACTGTTGTAAAAAGCCCCATGGTCAAATCCGGGGTTGCCGGATTTCTCACAAAAAACCATTTTTGGGTCCCTTTTCCAATTTTTTAAGCCATTTGGCCTATGTAATTTTATAAAAATTTGACTTTTAGGGCACGAAATCCGTTGATCTTCGTCAATATCACGGATTCGCCATCAAAATCATGAATTCTTCATCGAACACCTCGAATTCATGCTCCGACCAACCAATAAAGCATACATTCTACTCGACTGATTGAGAAATCAATTGGACAAATGGTATTGGCCCACTGATGGCGATTAATGTCTAAAATTATAAATCAAGCATAAAATTCGTTGTTATCAAAGTCCCCTACGTCGCACATAGAATACCAAAAGCCACGACATGGCCCGTGACTCTTTAAGCGCTTTGGTGGCCACTTAATGCGGTTAATGACCCATTTTCATGGCTACTTAATGCGGTTAATAACCCGTTATTATGGATGTCCTAATCAAAATCGAAAAAATGGGAGTTACAAGTCAACGCAATTATGGCATTAAACTATATAACTCCTCCCATCATGAAGAATCAATACAAATAATGGCACATTATTTTGCAACGGCCAATTAAAATTCAAGAAAAAGGAGTTACAAAACCATAAATCCAAAGTGTGTGACTCCTCTCATCATGCAACATTAATGCATTTAAAGCTCATAAACCTCTCACATGTCCCACCAAAAGCCTATAAAAGGAGGTCTCTCCCACTATTGCAAGCATGATGCAAGCTACACGTAAATTTTCCACTGTTGCTACTACGCTCTTACGGCGGTCTCTCCTTAGTTGAAGAAGTTCTACAACAGCCACCACTACAAGGTGATTGAAGACCCTTGGGGGGTAGTAAAGCCCTTTCCTTCTCTCTCTATGGTTAGACGCGAATCGTTAAATCGTCTACTTGGATTTTTATTGGATATAGGATCTCTATTCGATCCTTATTTTCTAAAAATATAAGGAATAAGCCTCGTCAAAGAATCAAAAGCATCCCCTGTTATCATCAGAAGGATGACAACGAAGCCCAAACATGGTTTGCAACGGTCAATCTAAACGAGTCTCTGCAATCTCTTAAGAAGTTATATCTCTTTTTATTTCTTCTTATTGTATTTGTATTTTTAAAGGGGTACAAGAAAATCACAAGTCTTGTCTTTTTTTTATGAGAATTGTAAATCGCCTCTCACAACAAACAGAAAATCGCATTTCATGGCAAACAAATGAAATTTGCATTTCACAATATGCAATAAAAGTTAAAAACAGAGTTTATTTTCTTTTCTGCATGAACGAGTTGATCTGCGGATCATCGCTTGTTATTTTCAAGTAGAATAAAAAATTTGGCATATTCGTATACAAAAGAAAAGGAGGTTATTCGCTCGTCTCCGATCAAGAAAGGGTTCGACGTCACGAGATCTCACATCTGCTGACCTCGGTAGTCCTGAAACAAACCGCGAACGGTATTGAATCAAACATCACTATGATTTTGACTGCCAGAAGCATTCTCACTAACCTCTTGTTGTCCTCGCCTAGACATTTGGTAAAATGAGTACAATGCAAATAACATCGTGACTAGAGCTAATGAAACTAGCCAAACACTATAAGGTAAAGCAATAAACTATGAAACACAAGGATAGACATATTGTCCGAGTCTATCCAGTGCTCAATCACACCCTAATGTTTCTAATTTCCTTATTCTTCAGAAAATCTACAATGCTCTGATACTAGTCTGTCACAACCCTGGAACGGGTTGCCAAGATAGTCCCTGATTATCTTGATAACCAAAGTCGGAGGGTATGGTGGATGGGGAAAGTAGGGCCAATTTAAAATTTTCCCCTAAGCCGGTTGTTTACGACATGATTTTGCGATGTGAGATCTAATAGACATTTAGACAGACTACCATAATTTCAATTTACGGAAGCTTGTGTAATCCTATTAACAGACGAGATAATAATAAGTGACAAAATCCGATAATACGCAACATTTCCAAATAACATTAAGCATTCAAGTTGATAATACAAAAGAAACATTTACGGTTAATTACACTTCCCAAATATGTCTAGTCCAACTAAAAACAAGGTCCGGAACAAAAATGACCAAAATACAAAAGATTAATTTTCCCAAAATAGAAAAGCCCAAATGAGTGAGAGTCCTCTCAGTGCTGAACGATACTCACTCTATGTCATCTATGCCACATTTAATATAGACCTGCGGTTCCTCTTGGGTCGCTGGATCTTCTTGCTTAAAAGGAGAGGTGCCATCACCTACAACACCAAGCATAGAGTTAGCCTAAAGATAGACTAAGCAATATAATCAAAATAAATAATATCAACGATTGCATCAAAATAGAATAATATTGATAGCATATCATAGTGAAAGCAAATAAAGACTGAACTAAGTAGATATACATGAATTGCGATAATAGAATATATTCATAATAGGCAAAACTTATAAATGAATCTTAGTAATTTGTTCTCGACATCACAGTGACTCCAACATGACTATGGTAGGGGCTTCTTACACAATTCCAAACTAAATGAGAAAACACATCGCTATATTTTCTTAACGGTGACTCCAATGTGACCGTGAAAACGAATAGGAGGTACACTAGTACCGAGGTGAGTTCTCGGATACCTCAAAATATAATACTATATTGTAGTGAGTTCACTAAATCCACATTCAGCTTGGCTAGCCTTGAGGGATCGAAGCTGAGTAATGTTGACCTTGATAGCCATGACGACATCGTTCGCAATTGTTCGCAGATCGTTTTGGGATTACCAGAGTCAGCGGATGTGAGAATCCGTAGGGTCCAACCCTTTCATGACCTTAGACGAGTCAACAACATTGATTTTTTTTTTTTTTTTTGTGTACTGGTTGTACTGGTATGCCAAATTTCCATTCTTTCTAGAAATAACAAGCGGTGATCTGTAGATTCACCTTTTCAAGTAGAAAAGAAAATAAACTTTTTCTAACTTTCGTTGCAAGTGTTAAGAAAAGAGACGTAATTTAGAATTTGGATACCGTGAAAGGCGAATTTCATTTGTTTACCATGAAAGACAATGTTTTTGCCGTGAAAGCAATTTTGTGTTTTGCCGTGAATGGCGATTTGCAATTTCCATCAAAAGAAAATATAAGACTTGTGATTTTTGTGTCTCTTTTAAAAATACAAATATAATGAAGAAAGAAGAGGGAATCTGACTTCACTGGAGATTGCAGAGATTCATTCAGATTGAAGGTCGCAAGTCATGTTTGGGCTTTGTCGTCATCATTTAGATGATAACAATGGGTGTTTTTTTATTCTCTCGGCTAGACTTGAACTTTAGATTTTTAGAGAACAATGATCAAGGGGAGATCCTATATCCAATAAAAATCCAAGTAGACATGCTAAAAAGTTGCGTCTAAGCTATGGAGATTGAATGAGATGGCTTTGCGGGGTGGCCCCACAAAGGTCTTCAATCACCTTGTGGTAGTGGCTGTTGCAGAGTTTCTTCAACAAAGGACAGATCGTTGCAGGAGCGTAGGAGCAACAATGGAGAGCTTTATGCGTCGATCTAAGGTTGGAAGAACATGCCCCGAAATGGTGGAGATGACCTCCTTTTATAGGCTTTTGGTGGGCATGGGAGAGTTTATATGCTTTAAATGCATTAATTGTATTAATGCTCCATGATGGGAGGAGTTGCACATTTTAATTTATGGTTTTTGTAACTATTTTTTCTTGAATTTGATTGGCCATTGGAGAGTAATGGGCCGCCATTGTTTGCATTTAACCTTCATGATGGGAGGAGTTACATGATTTAATATTATAAATGTTTTGATTTATAACTCTTTTTCTTAGATTTTGATTGGGTTGTCCATGATAATGAGTAATTAACCACATTCATTTGTCATAAAAATGGATCATTAACCGCATTAAGTGGCCGCCGAAGTGCTTGAAGATTTGCAGGCCACGCCGCGTCTTTTGGAATTCTACCTGCGATGTAGGGAGCCTTGATCGGCGATGGATTTCTTTTATCAGTTGTTATCAGATGATCGTGCAATTTTAGACATTGGTTGCTCCTTGTGGGTCAATACTATCCGTCTTGTTGATTTCTCGATCGGATAGGCAGAAGGCATGCTTTCTTGGTTGGCTGGTTTGATGATTTCGATGTGTCCAATGACGAACTCATGATTTTGACGGTGAATCTGTGATGTTGTCAAAGATCGACGGATTTCGTGCCCCAAAAATCATATTTTCAGAAAATCACAAAGGACAAATGTCTTGAAACACGAAAAAGACCCAAAATTTGAGTTTTTGGCGAAATTCAACGACCCAATTTCCAAGGTTGCCGGCAACTATGGGGCTTTTTCTCTTGTTTAGTCTGCTTTTAGGCCTTTTTTTGATTTTTTTTTTAGATTTCTTCTTTTCGGCATATTTTTCTTAGTATTTTGTAAAAGAAATTGGCATGATTTCCTTACAAAAAACTTGACCAGAAGCTGCGCAAAATGAAAGGCAAGTTTATGATTTTTTGGGAAAGGCAAAGACTTTGTCGTGCAAGGGTGCCGATTTGCCGTTAGAATCCAAAATTGGGTCAAACAATGTTGGAATGACCTAAAGTTCGAGGTGAAGCTTCATGGGTAAGAAATAAGACCAACCATAGACTTTTGCTTGAATTTTAAAGCCGCTTGGGTCCCTGTCACCAGTAGAATTGATTTTGTTTCGAGGAAGACGTCGCGATGTACAATCAAACGATGTCCGATTGACCTAAAATTTGACAGGGAGCCTCATGGAATCATTTTAAATGAACCTATTAGCTCTAATTTGAAAATCATGGTCCCAAGGGGCTGCGTCGTTGGGAGACCTTGTTTAACTTTCGAAGGGTCAAAGTTTGGCCAAATGATGTTGAAAAGACCTGAAACTTGACATGTAGGCCCTTGGGAACATTTTGAGACCATCCATATGTTTTGTTTGATGAGTGATGACTTTGGCGGTCTCGACCGCTAGGAGGCCTGTTTTGTTGCTTAAGGGTTGATGTTGATTCAAACGTTGTCGATTTAACTTGAAATTTGACATGGAGCCTCTTGCAAGTATTAAAGACCATCCACAGGCTCTAATTGAAGATTTGATGTCTCCGATGCTGTTGTCTCCAGAAAGGCTAACTTTATCGCTTGGAGAATCCGATTTTTTGCACTTTGTGCCAAACAATGTCAGAATGGCCTGAAATTTTATGTAGAGCCTTCTAGTAGCATTTTCAAGCCAACTGTGTGCACTACTCTGTGAAACAAGGTCCCCCAACTTCACAGTCGATGGGAGCTCTTGTTCGGCTGCTGAAAGAGTGAAGTTAGGCCAAATGATGTCGAAATGACCCAAAACTTCATATGTACTCTTCTTATGACTTTTTTAAGGGAACTTTAAATTTCCAAACGGTTCCATCAAGATCTGATACTTAAAGTAGCATTGCCCATTGTGGCCTGGTGCAGCTTCATGTGACTTCTTTCATGTTGAAGAGGCAAAGTGACATTTTTGGTGTCATAGTCTAAGAAAAGGCAATTGTTCAAAGTACCGATTGAATCAAAGAAATAAAGCTCTCCAACAAGTTATAAAAGAGGCTCTCCTACGAGCTTTTCAATTAAATAGCATCCAACTTTCTCAAATTGACTAAATACGGAATATAAAATGGATAATTGGTGACCCAACATCATAACAATAGTAAACGGACTAAAGAATGCTTAACAAAAGAAAACTAACTCTTAAGATTCATAATTTACCAACAACAAAGTCTAATCCGATTTGGGCAACATTTTGATAAAAAAAAAGAAGTCCTAAATGGGTGAAATAAGTGGATTTGGGTACTGGTAACTCGGGAGGCAATAAGAAACCCACTGAGGACCTATTATATCCTGGGAAGATGTAGGGCACATTGCATGCTAAGGCCCATGGTGACCTGCATAAATTAAATTAGATAGCATTCATGAAACCATTACTATCATTAACCTAGGTCATGGATTTCCTTGGATATGCAAGCACAACAATATTCAACTCCATGGCCCCTTAGGATCCGGATGTTAGGTCTTCATACCCTTTGTGCTTTGAAAGGTGATCGACATCCAAAACTCAAAGTTCGAGTACCCTAGACTTATTACTGTTCTCCACATGTCTCCGAGCAATTTAGGAAGTGAATGTCAACTTAATAGATTACTTTTACCAAGTCTCAAATGTAAACAATGTTTGTCAATGCCCATGGTACAAGGGTCCACCTAATTCTAAGTTTAAAGTCCTCCAAACTAAGGGAGATCAAATACATGGGCTTCCAACCAAAGTGACCTAAGAGTCCTCAAACTAAGTCCATAGATTGTCCACACCTTGACCATAGGGTCCCAAGTTGAGTGGATGAAGGGGTTTGTAGCCTATTGGTTGATCAACCATCGGAGGGTTTAAATAGTTAAGAGCCTTGACTTATGTCGAAGAAGTGAAGGCCTTATTTGGGCTTCGGCCAACATATTTCTAAGGCCCACAATTCGTTAGGAAAAGATAGAAATCAAATTTCAAGAAAATATGGTCAAAATAGTCATCAAACAGAGGATCACCAGCTGGAACATTGAAAGGTCGAGTGGCTACAGGGTGAGCCGTCGAATACAATAGAGTGAACTTTCGATCGCTCTACAGTTAGCCTCTCGGCTTGCTGTAACCGTGCTCTTGGCTAGCCGTAGCCATTGCACGGCTAGCTGTGAACCTGCAGAAAAGTAGTCGGTGGTTTGATAGCTGGGCGAATTTTCAAGTCTTTTTTCCCTTTCCTTAGCCTATAATTGTGGGATCATTGGGGCACTTGTTCGGGGTAATTTACTTATTTGTTTTACAATTATTTTAACTTCATCCCATTTTTCTATTTAATGGAAATGACTTTGAATTCATTAACTAGCCGGCAAAATCTCATTGAGTACTACAAACTAATCTATTTCATAGTTATTTTATCTTTTCCATATTTATCTATTTTACAAAATGGCTTTAAACTTATTAATGAAGCTAGTCAAAATCTTTCCAAATATTGCGAACACATCTGTCTCATAATTATTTTATATTCATCATCCCCATCTATTTTAAGGTAACGACTTGCATTAAAAAACTAAGCCAGTCAATATTTTATCGACTACTGCAATCTTACCTGTCAAATTACTTTAGCTTCATCCTATCTATCTATTTTATGTCGTGTTAGTGTCGCTAATAGGAAGATTTTGTGTCCCACATATCTTCATTGCTGTGTAAGAGATATTGCTTACACGCATATCTATTATTTTAGCTTCATCCTATCTATCAGTTTTAGGGTGTATCGATATGATAAGAGAATTTTGTGTCCCAAAGATCCTCATTATTGGGTGAGAGTTAATATGAACTTATCTCCCTAATTCACTGAAAACTACAAACTTATCTATTTCACAATTATTTTATCTTCATCATATTTATTTATTTTACAAAAATGGTTTTAAATTTATTAACGAAGCACGTCAAAATCTTACCAACTATTGCGAACACATCTATCTCATAATTATTTTATATTCATCCTACCCATCTATTTTAAGGTAATGGTTGCATTAAAAAACTAAGACAGTCAAAATTTTATCGACTACTGCAATCATAGATGTCTAATTACTTTAGCTTCATCCTATCTATGTATTTTATGTTGTGTTGGTGTCGCTAATAGGAGGATCTTGTGTCCTGCGGATCTTCATTGCCTGTAAGAGATAATGCTTACACGTATATCTATTATTTTAGCTTCGTCTTACCTATCAATTTTAGGGTGTATCGATATGATAAGAGGATTTTGTGCCCCAAAGATCATTTCCGCGCGAGAGTTGATACAACTCATCTACCTAATTGTTCTAGATTTATCCTATCTATCTTTTTAAAGCACGTCAGAGTATTAAAGAAAATCTTAGCCCCGTGGATCTTCATTTCTGCGTGAAAAGCTATTTCGAACACATCTATCTAAATACTTTAGCTACATCTTATCTATCTATTCTAGGGTATGTCAGTGTAATAAGAGGACTTTATGCCTTGTGGATCTTCATTTCCCTGTGAGAAAGGAATCATGTATTCTTACTCCTACCAAAGAAAAATAATATCTTCTATGAAGAAAATTATTTCATTTTTATTTTTCATATGGTAAAAGTGTTGGACTAAATAATAGAAGAATATGATGCATGGAAAACGAAACAATTTTCCTCTCCATCACCAAAACTATTCATTACACCAACATACCCTCTATTTTTTTTTTTTCTTTCTCCAGATTATTTCACCCTTTTTACTTTTTTATAACAAGATAACTATGTAAGCTTCTTAAAAAAAAAAAAATTATCCTCTCATGCTAGCCCACCCAAATACTTGATGACAAAGGGAGTAAAGATGAATAGCTATAAGTGTAAGAGATGAGCTTAGTGTGGGACTAATCAATTGGTCCTAGACCTTGGTTATATAATAAAAGAGCTCAATTGAAAAAGGTCCCACAATTTCATAACCTTTGCAAAGAGCAGTATATTTTAATTAACGCCTGATACTAAGTGATCATCAGATCATTCAAATGAATTAGAATAATCATGGGCTTGCCCTTATATGTGATGTAAAAATGAGACGTTGTATATAACCAATGCAAGAGTTCTAACTGGGAGAACGTAGAGAATGAGAAAAATCATAAAAGAAAAATCAATATGTAATCTGACCATTTTAATCTTCTCCTTTGATCGGAAAGAAACTTCTGCAATTAACTTAAAAAAGGGACTTCAATTTTCAATGGGCTAGATTTTCGTAGTGAGCCCCACTTATTGGTAGTTTTAATCTAAAATTTGTTGGTGGCATCAGGTCCTACCCATGGGTGGAAGAATTTTCTCTTACGAGCAGATTGCAGCCATGGTCTAGGTTTATATGGCCCACTATAGCCCGTTTGTACCACTTCTTTCACACTATTATCCTTATGTACAAGGCTCAGTTTTATGCTCGTCGTTAAATCAAATCCATATAATAAAGCCTATAGTCCAGAGACTATTAAACTTGGGAGATGCTCCTGTGAGAGTAACTCTTATGGCAATGTGAGAGTAAGAGTGGATGCCCCGTACATCCATATCCAATGCCAACAGCCTAAATGTGAGTAGAATATGTTTGAACGCACCGTGGAAAGCGGAACTCATGGAGAACTTTTCCACTTTCCACAGACAATCCAGTTCAACCCATCATAGCCGTGGAATGGTGGACAAGTTAGTTGAATTTTCTAATTTTCCTTGTAGAAAAATGATATAAAAGGTACAAACTCGCCCTTATTGGTAGAGAGAGCTTTCCATGTATAATATCTTGAATGTATGAATTTATCAACTATTGCGAATTTATCTATCTCACAATTATTTTACGTTCATCCTATCTATTTATTTTATAGTAATAATTTTGGGTTTATTAACTAAGTTGAACAAGATTTTGCCAGTACTACTACTGATTTATATGTGTTAGCTTCATCTTATCTATTTATTTTATTGAAACAACTTTAAATTCATTAACTAAACCAGGCAAAATTTTACCCGACTAACTCAAAGTTACTAGTTTCACAGTTATTTTAGCTTCATCATATCTATCCATTTAACTAGCTTTAAACTCATTAACTAGCCATGCAAAAGCTTTCCAAGTACTATGAACATATCTATCTCACAATTATTTTACCTTCATTATAGATATATATTTTATAGAAATTTTTTTGAATTTATTAACTGAGTTAGTCAAAATTTTACCGACTATCGTGAATATATCCGTCTCTAATTTTTTTGCCTTCACCCCGCCTATTTGCTTTAGTGTAACGACTTGAATTTATTACCTAAATCAATCAAAATTTTATTGACTACAACGAGCTCACCTGTAAAATTATTTTAACCTCATCCCGTCTATTTAATTTAATGTGTGTTAGCGTAATAGTGTCCCGCAGATCTTCATTGTTGCGCGACAGCTGTTTCAAATACATTTGTCTAAAGATTTTAGCTTCATCCTATCCATCTATTTTAGGTTGTATCGACATGATTAGAAGTTAGCGTGCCCTAAAAATCTTCGTTTCCGGTGAGAGTTAATACAAACTTATTTATCAAATCATTTCAACTTCGTCCTATCTATCCGTTTTGGGGGCGTTGACGTAATAAGAAGATCTTGTGCCTCGTGGATCTTCATTTCCACATGGAAACTATTTTGAACACATGTATCCAAATATTTTAGCGTCATCCTATCCATCTATTTTAGGGCATGTCGGTTTAATAGAATGATCTTATGCTTTGCAAATACTTGTTTTCTGCGTGAGGGAGGAATCTTGCATTCTTATCCATAAAAAAGAAAGTTAGTTGAATTTTCTAATTTTCCTTGTAGAAAAATGATATAAAAGGTACAAACTTGCCCTTATTGGTAGAGAGAGCTTTCCATGTATAATATCTCTTATGTATGAATTTATCAACTATTGCGAATTTATCTATCTCACATTTATTTTACGTTCATCCCATCTATTTATTTTATAGGAATAATTTTGTGTTTATTAACTAAGTTGAACAAGATTTTGCCAGTACTATTACTGATTTATGTGTTAGCTTCATCTTATCTATTTATTTTATTGAAACAACTTTAAATTCATTAACTAAACCAGGCAAAATTTTACCCGACTACCACAAAGTTACTAGTCTCACAGTTATTTTAGCTTCATCATATCTATCCATTTAACTAGCTTTAAACTCATTAACTAGCCATGCAAAAGCTTACCAAGTACTATGAACATATCTATCTCACAATTATTTTACCTTCATTATAGATATATATTTTATAGAAAGTTTTTTGAATTTATTAACTGAGTTAGTCAAAATTTTACCGACTATCGTGAATATATCCGTCTCTAATTATTTTGCCTTCACCCCGCCTATTTGCTTTAGTGTAACGACTTGAATTTATTACCTAAATCAATCAAAATTTTATTGACTACAACGAGCTCACCTGTAAAATTATTTTAACCTCATCCCATCTATTTAATTTAATGTGTGTTAGCGTAATAGTGTCCCGCAGATCTTCATTGTTGCGCGACAGCTATTTCAAATACATCTGTCCAAAGATTTTAGCTTCATCCTATCTATCTATTTTAGGTTGTATCGACATGATTAGAAGTTAGCGTGCCCTAAAAATCTTCGTTTTCAGTGAGAGTTAATACAAACTTATTTATCAAATCATTTCAACTTCGTCCTATCTATCCGTTTTGGGGGCGTTGACGTAATAAGAAGATCTTGTGCCTCGTGGATCTTCATTTCCACATGGAAACTATTTTGAACACATGTATCCAAATATTTCTGCGTCATCATAGCCATCTATTTTAGGGCATGTCGATTTAATAGGACGATTTTATGCTTTGCAAATACGTGTTTTAGCGTGAGAGATGAATAATGCATTCTTATCCATAAAAAAGAAAGTTAAAATCCATGGTTGAGAGATTGTTAAGTCCAACTCGATAAAAAAATGTGGTTGAGAGACCATTAAATTTCATGATTGTCAAATCAAGTGTTAGAATAACTTGATTGGGCTGATTTTTTGCATGACACTTACTAAAGTATTTTTGCGTAATACTATGAAAACCGAATGTACGAGAAGCCTCTTCACTTTTCATCCAAAAAAAAAAAAAAAAAAAAATCTTGGTGGACACCATCCTTGAAAATAAGGTAGTTCATCTCTATGCTTTTCTCATGGAAAATTGGCAGCACCAAATGGTGGATTTAACTTTAGCATGGGAAATCATTTCCACATTCAACAAATGTGTCCTCTTGTAAAGGAAAAACGAACTTTTCCATATAAAATAACATTTCTAATATAGAAATTCATTCAAGTGGGCCCCATGAACAGTTAGCTACACCACATTAGCAAAGTATGCAAGTATGCATGTGGGTGAAAAATCTTCTTGAGATGGATACCAGAATCAGTATCCCGCAGACTACCTACAAAATTTCTCCTCCTACTTAAACTTCTCTCTCTCCCTCCTTAGAATGCTGGTAGAGAGAGAAGGCAGAAGAGTGAGAGAGGAGCTTCACGAGGAAGGAAGAGAGAAATGCAGTGATCAACGTCAGAGACTGTAACACTTCCATCATCCAATCACATCTCATCCGTTCATATTGTTCTCCTTCTCCTTGTGATCTGCAAAAATCTCTCTGATGTCGGAAGCAACAGTAACATCACCTGTTACAAACCTGTCTCCTGGATTTCGGTTCCACCCAACTGATGAAGAACTGGTCTGTTACTTCCTCAAACGGAAGGTCTGCAATAAGAAATTCCAGTTGGACGTCATCGCTGAAATCGATATTTACAAATTCGAGCCTTGGGATCTTCCAGGTCTGATCACACTATTCTTTCCTTTTTGTTTTACTTCCTCTTGTTGTGAATGAAGTGCAAATGGGAATTATAGAAAATGAAGATGGTTTCCAAAAGAAGTGATTTTTCACTGTTTAGCATTGAACTTTTCTGGGTTTCTTTGTTTTACAAGGTGAAGCATCTTCTGAGGTTTTCTGTGGAAAGAAGATTCAGACCCAAGAGGCAGAAAACCATTTTCTACTGAGTAAATTTTCAGTGGAAACTGAAAACCACAAAGTGGGATCACCATGAAAATAAGATGTGGTGGAAATTCTTGGGTTAGTTGTTCTTGTGTTCATGTAAGTCAAACTTAAGTCAAAGGTGTGGCCTTTAAAACTGAGAATGTATAGGAATGTCATAGCAGAATTAAGGAGTAGGAAGGATAATAATTAGTAGAAAGTATCTAACATTCCTTATCTTCTTCCACGGGCAAAACGTCTGTTTGCATGGAATTGAAATCATATGAATTTGTCGTAAAATGGGGTTATGGGGAAGGATCGTTATATAGGTGAAGGAGAAGGTTATGGGACCCTGATTTTCCTAGGATTTGATTTACTGGGGTGATGGTTGGTTTTGTTTCTCATTTTCCCTTGATTTAATTTTTCTACAGAAGGGAAGATTACTCCTATCCTACTACAGTTATTTATGGATATCCACCTTTGTTTCTTCAGTTTTAGCCACTTTTAGAAATAAAATTCCATGCAAACAAAATGGCCCTTTGTCTCTACTAAAGACCCTCTCAGAGCTGGTTTCACTATTTTTTCGAATTAGTTACCAGTTTTGATTGTGAATCAGCAGGCAATGAATGACGATGAGAGGCATGTTTGAAAATGTTGATAATTGCTGTTGGAAATCAGATGTTCAACACCATCCTTACTGTGTTATACAATTATGATAAAGGAAACTCCATCCCAAATAGGCCCACAAGAGCATCTCGTCGGTAAAGCTGTCGAGGGAAAAATGTGATTGTTGCTCTCTCTTCTTCCTTCCCTGCCTCTCATTGGAATATAGACAATCAGAGTCTTCTGTGGCAGGATGTGCCATACCATTGTTCTCCATGACATAAGAAGACTTGAGGCATTGCCATCTATCCTATAGTGCCTTGGTCTAGGGAGTGCATCAATGTAATGGTGATGCTAATTTCAATCATGTTGCGCGTCTAGACTGCTGCTCGTTGCAAGTCGGCCATTGTTTGGAAATCATATGGATCTGAAATCCTAATTGAACAACCCTAATTATAGTATCATAAATATCATTGATGTTATAACTGGATTTTTTTGTTGGGTCTTTTGAGCCCATCCTCATGTGAGGCCCATGTTGGGTTTTATTTAGGCTCACTTGTGTGACCCACATGTGAGTGTAGAGAAAGTTAAAAGCCCTGTTATTTTTCTTTTATTCATTATTAAAACTCATGACAAGCAACAAGAGAGTTTTGCAGAGAGAGTTGAAGAGAAGCCTTAGAACACCAAGGTGAGTTTTTCTTGTTTGTGAGTGAGAAACCAAGAGATTTTCTTCTATCAAGAGAGTGAAATGGTAGTTTGGCAAGTAGAAGCTTGTAGCTCCTATTTTGCTCAGTGGATTTGATCGGTGGCTCCGTGGTTTTTCCCTCTTATTTTAGAGGGTTTTCCATGTAAATTTGGTGTGCTTTCTCTGCTTTTGCTCTCTTTATTTTTTCTTCCATAGTATCAGTGTGGTTGCTTGGATTGTACTGTGCACCCTTTGTGTTTGTTGAATTTACTAAATGATTCACATATAGGGGAGGAGTTCCAAATGTAACAGTGGAAATGGTGGACAGCCTGTCCCTAGAATACAATGCCATTACTCTGTTTTACTGGTTTGTAAACCAGAAAATAGTGAACCAGAGTGTCCAGTGCCAAGAAGGAACTTTTCAAATATAAAAAATGAGAAAGGGTGAGTGGGAAGGAATATAATAACTATTGGGTTCTCCTACGTTAGACATGGAGGTTGTCTTGATATGCCACATGAAGGACGCACCCTTTAAACAGTTATCATTAATAATACTAAATGGTAATTATCATTAATATGTTAAACGGTTTTGTGAGGTCTCGCCCATTGGGAAATAACTACTTTAATATGAAAAGGAACTTCTACGAAATGCACCATTCAGAAGAGAGACATTACCTAAATTATTGAACGACCTAAATTATTGAACGTTTGATATTTAGAAAAATATATCCAAAAACTTGTTTTCTTTTTTCTTGTAATTGCTCTCTTTCTCTCTTGTTGTTGAATAGGTCTATCTCTGCTTAAGACTAGAGACCTGGTGTGGTTTTTCTTTAGCACTCTAGACAAGAAGTATGGAAGTGTGTCACGGACGAACCGGATCACTCAGCAGGGATACTGGAGGACAACGGGAAAGGATCGCCCAATCCAGCGAAATGTGAGGACCGTTGGAATGAAGAGGACCCTCGTCTTCTACATTGGTCGGACCCCTCATGGGGAGAGAACCAACTGGGTAATGCATGAGTATAGGCTTGAAGATAGTGGGCTTGTGGGGGCTGGTGTTCTACAGGTAAAGGAATGAGTAGTTAAGTAGAAAGATATTAAAGAGAAGATGATGGAAGCTGATTATAAGATTGGCTGAAATGGGTGATTTCCAATCTTTGGCTGGGTCATCATTCTTGCCAATTTACTGAAAATGGGACTGAAATGGTTCAATTGTATCTCTGACTGAAATGACCTATAACCAACATGGAAGAAATGCAAAAAGTTTCCCAAGTATCAATGAAAGGCTCATTTCACAAGCTGTATCTGGGTTTTTCTCTGGAAACAACTCAAAATCCAGTATATCTTACCATCTATTTCCTTCCATTTCAGCAGAGCCAAACAACTATCCTGTAATATAACATCCTGTGGATGCATTGTATCCTAAAAAAAAAATTTAAGCTCTGGTGGTCATATAAGTTGTGCAAATGCACATTAAGCTGCCTAATAAATGAGCGGCCAACCACATTTAACACTACAATGATCAGATGGTCAAGATTGTGTGATCATTGCAATTGGACTGCAGTCTAACCTCATTTTAGTCCACCAGATCAATGTTTACAAAAAACATATGCATTTGCCAATCCTGAGATTGATGGGATGATGCTTTGCTGATAATGATAATGATGATGAATGATGCTGTGTCTTTGCTAGTTGCCACTCATGTGGCGGAGATTGTCAGGGGACGATCTTCATAGTACTCTCTGTAAAAGGTTAGAAAGAATATGCTTCTGATAGCATTTGAGTGGAAAAGTAGACCTTATAAAAGCCTATTCCATGTAGTTGGGAAAGGATTTTTCTTTTTATTTTTTTTTTCCTGGAAGCAGTTAGGAAGGCTTTGTTTTTCTCTTTACAGGTCTTTGCTTTTCTCTTTCTATTTCTTTACATGTAATTTGATTGGATTGTTTCTCTTCTATCTTGGTCTTTTGTTGGGAAGGATGCATATGTGGTGTGCAAAGTATTTGAGAAGAGTGGCTCGGGTCCTAAGAATGGAGAGCAGTACGGGGCACCTTTTATTGAGGAGGAATGGGATGATGATATACTGTCACCACAGGGAGAGACTGGCAATGAGGATTCCTTTGATGCTGGTGAACCGAGTTACTTTCTGCCAATTAACCATGAGCTGGTGAGTGCTGTGTACTGTATCTAAAGACTATCTAATTATTTCATTTTATTTCAGTAGACGCAGAACCTTTGACCAAGTAGTGCAATTGAAAGTTGGTTGGATCTAGAATAAATGGCCATACGTATTGGGTAGGCATGACCCTTTAAGGTGACATGCTGAATTGTAATGGATCATCGATCTATTCTCTTAGAGCTACATTAGGATGTGTTGAGCCAGCTGACTTGGGCTGTTTGACTGCTAGATCATTCACTGAATCTGCTTCATTCCTATGTGCTCATTTGATACTGGAATACTGGTGTCCAGATCACTTTCTGAGGACTGGAGAATTCCTCAAAAACAATTGACATGGATTTTAATTTATTTATTTTTGAATTCCTTGCTGCAACCAACAGCGAGAATATCTGGGAATCCTCACTTCCATAAATCCAGTGGGTGGATTGGATCCAGCACATCTAAACATGGCTGAAGTCAGTTCTATAATTAATTCGGATGTGATTGCTCCATGAAAATATATGGATTTGCATTCACATCTATAGATGTTGGCACATAATACAAATTTGCAAATAATATCATCCTGAAGCGACATAGATAAAGTTAATATTGTTCATGTATAAAGACAGTAGCCAATTATTGTGTATATCCTTTTCAGATTAATTTTTTTTTCCCGCTACATTGGGGACTTGAGCTTGTGTTGTTACTCTCACACCCATGTCCGTCAGCAGGGGGACTTATTTGAAGATTTGATTGTAAGCTAATGATATCCACCTATTACAACACACATATGACATGACCTGTGTTTCCATGCTCTAAATGACCATAATTTTGATATAAAATTTTCATGTGCATCCATCTGTCCATAAGCTCATCATATCAGGGCCTAGGATTTATCGTCTTCCAAGTGGATATGTAACGCCCCGGAGTCCCACATCGACTATAGAGATGAAAGTGAATGGGGTTATATGTTGAGCTTATACCCTTACCTTGTATGAGGCCTTTTGATGAGTTGAGGCCCATCAGAAGTAAAACCGTGAGGCCCGTGGGCCAAAGCGGACAATATCATGCATGGGTATGGGGTGGGGCGTTTCAAATGGTATCAGAGCCAGGTTCTCGACTAGTTCGAGTGTGGGTCCCCTGCCGTGGTCTGGTGTAAGTGGGCGGGTCTTCATGTGAGCGGGCCAAGAGGGCTGGCAGGCTACTGCACAGGGACGTGCCCCCTTAAGGTGGGTGAATTGTAACGCCCCGGAGTCCCACATCGACTATAGAGAGGAAAATGAATGGGGTTATATGTAGAGCTTACACCCTTACCTTGCATGAGGCCTTTTGATGGGTTGAGGCCCATTAGAAGCAAAACCGTGAGGCCCGTGGGCCAAAGCGGACAATATCATGCATGGGTATGGGGTGGGGCGTTTTAGGATGGCTAATAGGCATTTCCTCCATGCTGTGCAAACCACAGCACTACAGTGCTCTTCAAAGCGTCATTGAAATGCCACCATGGCGAAAAAGTATGACACATGGCTATGGTAGGAGCAATCTCAAGTGCTAATTCATAAGATTGCGGCAATCACATTACCATTCATGTGCTAAATGTGATTGTGTGACCCACTGTTATTAAAGTGAAATTTTACAATGTCACTAGAGGGGATGGCATTCATTATGAACGGTCTGGATTATCATTATGTATCGCACGGTGGAGTTCTGGACATCTATTCTTTCTCTTTAAAGCTGAATGTTGGCTGTAAAAAAACACCTCAAAAAATCCCTCAATTCTGACCTTAGGAGAAGCCACATCAGCTTATTGGGGCCCATTTGTGGATGTGTCCTTTCAAAAACACATAATATGTGCCTTTTCAATAGAAGGTGTCTCTTGGGCTAAATATGTGGCTTTTCAATAGAAGGTGTCTCTTGAGCTTTTAGTCTGAAGTGTTTTGCATACAGCTTAGGAGAGTCTTGCTAGTTTTGATTCTATTTGGTGTATTTTGACTCCAATGGAAGATTGCGACATTCTTTTATAATTGATTAATTGTAACTATGTGACTGAGAGGCCAAATGTGATGAGCAAGAAGGATACCTACTTTTCAAGAAGGATGGGAAGAAACTTGTGTCGATGCCATAGTAGGCCTACTCATTAAAGAAGTATGCAAAGAGTTTTTGTAGATTGCAGCATCTCTGAAGTAAATAAGTTGTATGAGCCCTTCTTACACCAACGATACTGGAGGAAATTTAAGCGTATCTAGTGGAGTGTGTATGAGTGGAAATTGTTCACATGAGGTTTGGATTGACTTTGTTAGATCTCGTGCATTGGGTTCTCTCCTTATGAAAGAGTTTTCATGGACCCTAGTTGGAAGAGATAATGTATTGCACTAAGAAGAACATATGAGTTGTATTACTTGTTCCTTTGTATCATAGGATCACTCTTTCTCATTAAGCTCATATGCACTGTTCAATTTTCTGAACCTTATTTAGCTTTAATTAAAAATTGTTCTGTTCAGAGTCAGAAAAATATTCACTGTTCATACTTTGGTATCTGAATAGGGCCAAAGTCAAACAATTTTTGGTTGTTGGTATACAGGAATATTATCATACTAGCATTTTTTACTGTAAAATGATGTTATATAAAAGCTATGGGAATTTATTTGTTTAGTACTGAACTTGACAATAAAGAAGGAAAATGTCTCAATCTATTTTTATGTGTGTGCCAAATTTGAATCATCTAAACAGAGGCTTGATGAGTCTGTCTAGTTTTGCCACATGCGCATATGTGCTTTTTTTTAATGCTTGGTGCATATCTGGTGTTTCATTAGTTCAGCATCACTGAACAGAACGTTAAGCATTGCATTTCTGTTTCTGATCTTTTTCTAGTTACGTATGCGGATATATTTTAGTATTATGTCTCTGATTTTTACGCATTCCTAATCCTAGTAGTTGAAAGCATGGTTTGGTAAGGCCTGTTTTTTTCTTGTTTGGGATATTTATGATTGGTGTTTTATCTAAGTTGCCTTTGAAAATGCTTAGCTGTAGTCTGAGTTTCTTTTAGTCCAATGCACTTTTGTGGTTTTATTCAGTTCATATAGAGTTTTTGTTAACTCTTATGGGTTTTATCTGCTATATTTCCTGCTTTTCAGACTCCAGAGATGAGTGTTACTTATGGAAATGTGGCTCCTGTAATGGGGTTCAATTGGCCTGACAGTGGCAACAGTACTGTTGGACTCCTTGAAGGGGTTCATGCCCAGAGGCTACTTGATGGCATGGATGAGGACCCCAACCAAATGGAACTGCATGACAACCAACAACTTTTCAGTAACATGGGTGAAAATACTATCTTACTGGAAGAGCATGGTGACCAAGATTTCTTTGATAGCATGGATAAACCTATATATTCACCAGAAGTTAGTCTGATTTATTCTCAATTCAATGATGAAAATCACTTAGAAATGGATGATGCTGCTAATGATAAGGAAGTTGATTGCTCTAGCGGTGAAGGAGTCAATGGCCACCTGAAGTATAATGATTCTTCTACTGCTTTTGAAAATGGTTTCTTCCTTGAGGTGAATGATCTTTTAAATCCCATTAAGGCTGATTCTTCAGGATTAGACGTCGATGAGTTACTTATGCATTTTCCTGCCACTGACAATAACCTGGATTATGAGGCTTTGGGTTCTTGTGAGCAGTTGAATGAAGATGCCTATACGTCAGATCAGGCCAATCTTGCTGTGGAGGTAACACACACAACCGTGGAAAAATTGTGCATAATGCACCTATTTCAATAATATTCGATTGCATTGTGCTACTTCGAGGGTCTTGAAATTTGTGCCGAAGTAATGTATCAATTGTATGCAGGCTGAGGGAGTAATTGCTGAGTCAAATCCACCATGTCAGCAGGCCACAGAAGCACCTGATTCAGAAGGCGCATCCTCCTCAGGGCACAAGCTAGTGCCAAGTGGCGGGTCAAGAGATGAAAATAACAATTTTAAAGCGACCAATGTGGCAACTGGATCAGGTAGAGTTTAATCTTTCGAGGGGCATTGTCTTTGTGATGCAGCTTGCTCTCATCATTTGTGTTGCAAGAAGAAATGAATCCATTTATGTAATGATGAGCGTCTGCTCAAAGCAAATGTGACATTAAAGATTTACCTGACTATTCAGCTTTTATCTATCTTATCTAGAGATTTCTTTTCCAATATTTTCTGGTGCAGATGTCAAAAATGAAGGTGATTCAAATAAATCCCTATGGTTTAGTAGCTTGCTGGAGTCCATCCCTTCACCTCCTGCATCTGCTGCAGAGTATTCTCTGAATGGGAGTGTCGAATCTATTAAACAGAACTCAGCAAACACCTCTAGCTCAATCCATGTCAATGCTGAGGCCTTCTTTATGAGTAAGTTGATGGTAACTGACAGTACAAAACACTGGTTGGTAAAGAAGGGTGATGTTAGATTCCTCCTTTCCTATGGCATGAGAAGGGGTGATCTTGAACCACTAGCAGAAATACCAAGCAAGGCAACATCAGCGATGTTGCGAAATGGTTTTTGTGTGTGCTTTTGGTTCCTGATACTCGCAGCAAGCTTCAAAATTGGTAGTTACTTCTATGCAAGGTATTAAGTTTTATGATTTTGATGCACCATCTTGATGGATTAGAATATTTATATGTTGAACTTTGGGACATGGTATTAGTACTGTTATAGTTACTTATGACTGGTTATTTTGAGGGGATGCTTGCAGTTAGTTACTGATGCAATAATTTCTTTTCCGTTTTACTTTTGTTGGTTTGTTGATGTGAATCTTGAGAATCTGTCTTCCTAATCCACTCTTATCTGTGGATATATATTTACAGTTTCACTAGTTACAGCATGACTACTGTTGTGCTGATTAATTCAGTGGGTGTGCTTCATAGAAATTTGAGGAAAAGGTGAAGTCTATATCCACAGATCTGGTTATCGGAATCTTCATTCAGTATTGCATCGATTTCGCAACACTTGTGACTGTTTTTGGCCCGCCCCCCCCCCCCCCCAAAAAAAAAAAAAAAAAATCTCTTAATTTGTCATATGTCAATTTGATGGTTGAGGTTGCTGTTTCAGTAAACATGGTTCAGAATCTGGTTGGTCATTTTAGGTCCCTTCTGTTCAATGTTTTATATAAGAAAGATTTTGTTCTACCTGATTGACTATTATTATTATTCGCTACTACAGGTTTTTGAGATCTGTTTTCTGTGCACTAGATAGATTTTTACCTTTTACTTGTTTAGCATTGTCTGCATTCATATAGATGATCAGCTGTAAATAGTGACCCAGGACCAAACCTGTGTAGCCCATGTATGTACATAGTGATCCAGGCCCATTTGGCCCACCGGCGACCTACAAAGATCCTGCATATCGTCACACATGGGTCTGAGTTGGCCAATATGCAACTACCATCATTAGGAGAGCACATTATTTCTTTGCGTTATTGTAGCCATTACAATGGCAACTCTTGTATTATATATAGAAATCGATCCCAATGGAATGAGACCACCTTTTGCAGTGCAATCTTATTCTCTTATTCTCTGATTTCTCTTGTAATTTGAGCACTTGAGGATGGGCAACAACATCCCCAGTGTCTAGGATTGTAGAATCTTTTTCATGTCACAACATAAGGAATCCATTGTAGCATTCCTACAAGATTTTATCCCCTTAGATAATATTTAGCCAATTCAATGTCAGTATAGTATTTCTGGGATTTATTGGTCTGATGATAAAGCTTTCTCAGATGTTTCCACATCTTAGAAACGACCTTGGAATTATTTTGAGTCCAGTTTTCTTTGGCCTTGACCCCTGTTGGTTGAAGAGAAGTTCCATCTAGGAATCCAGCCAATCCTTGACCTTGGACAAAATGCTTGAGATGGAAGGACAATCCCATATGATTTTTCCTACCAGTCAGATGAATGTGAATAATGTCGCACTTATCCATAGTAGGAATTTGAAAATAAAAATAAAAATGCAGCGGTGAGTGTTCTTTGAAAAAATAAAAGGGGGCTGGGGAACTCTTATATCTAGTAGTAGAAATGGAAGATCCCTCCTTAGTATTTCCGAATTCTGATCTCAAATCCAAGTCTTAGATTATGTGGATATGCTTTTTCTTCACTTGTATAGGTGAAACTAGAATCATCGGACCATTAGATCATGAGATCTACTGATTCGATGAAAACTAGTAAAAATAACATCTGATGCAGAGATGTGTGAAAAACTAACCTATATGTGCTCCAAAAAATTCTAAAAAAAAAAAAAAAAAAAACTAAAATCCTTTGGATGGCCATTTGACTCTGGAGAAGTCTTGACGGGCACTGATGATCAAAGGTGAGGCCCAATTTGTGATCAGTTGTCTGAGTTATTCCAGAGCCTTGATGATGATATTCTCACTTGATTGCAGATGAAGACTGACAGCGCTAATAGAAATCAGAATTCTCTTTCTAGTTTCTCACAGACTCGAATATCCAGAGAGCTGTCTGAGAGAAATGAGCTGAGACTGAAATGGGAGGGATAAAAGGGTTCTGACATCCTTTCTGACAGGATCTTTGATACCATGAAATTAGAGAATAAGATTGCAATGCAAAGGAGTGTCGGGTCCTTCTGGCTTCTGGGATTGATGTCTAGTTATAATACAAGAGTTGCCATTTGCCAATGGCTACAACTACAATCAAGGAAAGAAATAAATTACAATTAAATTAATTGAATGTGCTAAGCTATTGTAATCTACTAATGATAGTAACTGCATGCAGACTTGGACCAGTGAGATATGCAGGATTTTTGTGGGTTGCCTGTGGGCCAATGGGCCTGGGTCACTATTTACATACATGGCCCACATGGGTATAGGCCTGGGTTACTATTTCCACAAGCTACAATGATTAATACAAATTGTACGGTTCCAGTCCATGATAGAAAAGACGTTAATCCTAATGTTATAGTTGGATGATGCTGTGGTTCTTCTGATGTGATAATTATGTAATGATTTCCCATAATTCTTTGAACGAGTCTGTTGCATGCTGTCAGATATTTGGGTTTGAGTAATCATATTCTTTCAATTATAGGCCTCATAAATGGGGCTAAAGTTCCAATTTCCACAGCAATCCACCAAAGACCTACAGTTCTATGAAAACATAGGAGGCCAAAGAAGATGGGTCTGTTGGTTTCATTGCATTTCCGTAGTGATCATTTCCATTAATTTTAGATCCAATTATAAATGCATGAAATTGTTTCAATAGGGTGTGATTAGGCTTCTTGCTTATAAAGTACCTTATATATATGTATGTATGTAAGTATGTATGTATGTATGGTACAAAGGAAATGTCATTAAAAACCAGTACGAAAAGACAATAAGGAAGAACAACTATCCAGACAGAAAAAAAGAAAAACAACAACGATGACAACGACAAAAACAACCTAGACAACAAAAATCTCCCTATCCCCCCTTTCCAAATAAGTTCTCATAGCAAAATTATGCGAAACCATACTAAGGTTCCTAGGAATACGAGGGAAAACAAGTGACTCAAAAGAATTCACCACCGAAGAGATGTCTTTCAAAATAGGGTCACTGGACTAGTCTAGGCTGCCATTGATCACATCCACAACTTCAAGAGCATTTGACAAAGTGAGCGATTTATGAAAATCCCTTGCCTCAGCTTCATTCAAGGTTGACAAAATGGCCCTTGCATCACTCTAAAGGACCGATCCTTCCATCACTCTAAAGGGCAAGCCTTGTTGAAAGCTAGCATCACCATTTAAAATCGGCTTTAGCTTTGTGATTTTGAGATCCAAAATAACATTTTTTGTTGCATTTGGAGTATTTAGAGGATGGATTTTCTTTCCTCTAGAAATAAAGCCATTTATGCTCTTCCAAAGAGCCCACCACAAAGCCAATGTCCAAGCTTGTGAAAGAGAATCAATATTTAGAACCTCAAGTCACACAAATCCACAAAATCTTTCTGCTATTCAGATATCGAGTTGGAGGAAAAATTATGAGATGAAAATCCTATCTTGGATCTGAACCAAGTAGCCCTTACATGGTCACATAGAAACAAAGCATGTTCAATTGATTCATCATCCTTCTCACAGGTAGGACAGAAGGCATTAATGGCAAGTGTTTTATTAAAAGGAATTTACGCACCTGGATACCATTGTTGAGACATTTCCATTAAAAAAGAAGTCTCCTGGGGATAGGTAGTTTCTATAGAGACTTTCATTTAATCTTGGGCCTGCTAACTTGATTACCTTCCTTAGCAAATGATGCTGTATCCAGATTTTGTAGATAAAGCACCATTTTTCGTGAAGTTCTAGATTTTTTTTATCCTCTGTGCTATGTTGTGTAATGCAGATTTTTAGAATGCTTTCCACATCAGAAATATTGTTAAAAGCATCTTTAATGAGTTGCACATTCCATTTCCTATCTTGGTCCCATAGGTCTTTGACGACGATTTTCGAATTACATCAGAAATGAATTTCTCAGCCCATTTGCACAGGGAATCCAGTTACCTCTCCACACTGAGATGTTCTCACCATTCCCTAGAATCCACTCCCACCTTTTCATTTATAAAATTTGTTGCTTCCACAAAACTTTTCAGGAACCAAGAATTGCCCTTTTTTAAAATTTGCTTCCAATTGCGGTTTGTTTGGGCAATACTTTGCTTTGAGAATCTTGGAACTAAGAAGATCTTCGTTAGAAAAACATCTCCAACTAGTCTTAGTAAGGCCAGATTATTGTTAGCAGTTTCACAAATTGCCAGGCCCCCATCACCAATGGATTAGAGCATGAAATTTCTGATTCTCTATTGTATCGCCCCAAAGAAGTTTTTGAATAATTTATCAATCACGACACTAGTTTTAGATGGGAGCTTGAGAATCAACACATTATCAACATTAGTTGAGGAAGCAACAATTTTAATGATACCAGCTAGAGATACAAGAAGGATCTGCCATGACATGATTCTACGTTTATTTTAGATATCAGGTTTTGAAAATTAGAATTCGGGGGTTACCAAAGTATTTTTCATTGTCCCTCATCCTTCTGACCCCCAGAATTTTCATAGTTCCTTGCAACTCATGTTACATGTGCCCTTGCTAAAGTAGGCGGCTGATTTATCAAAATGAACGAGCTGGCCTGATATGACAATACTTTAAGACTTCCTTAATTTCCTTGATTTCACTGATTCTAATGTTATAGAAGAGGAGGCTATCATCAGTGAAGAATAAGTGAGTATTGGAGCCCTTTAGCAACTTTTAACACCATGAATAGCACCCTCTTCTTCTGCTTTTAATTGCATATGAGAGAGGACGTCCGCACCTAGGATAAAAAGATAGGGCGAGAGGGGATACCCTTGTTGTAGATTATGATGCACGGATATTTCAAAATGGGCAACGTATCGTGTCGTGTCGTATCGTATCCAATACTTCACTTTTTATGTGTAAAATCTATGTCCCTGCCGTGTCTATATGGCGTGTCCTTGCCGTATTTGGACATCATAGGTTGTAGACCTCTCTTCGAAGAAAAATTTCTATAAGGTGACCATTTAAAATAATAAAAAAAAGAAACTAAGGATATACAAGCCATTATCATTTGAATAAACTCCTTGTGGAAACCACTGGCCTCTATAACCTTTGGCAATACAATCTCATTCCTGGTGTAAACCACAATTCTCTATAACCACTGGCAAGAAAATCCCATTCCATCCGATCATACGCTTTTGCCATGTCAAGTTTAAGCCCCCGTGATTTTATTTTTCATCTTTTTTTTTATTGAAGAAATGGAGAATCTCATGGGAAACAATATAATTATCTAAAATAGATCTGTCTTTGATAAAATCACTTTGGAATGGGCCCACAATTCTTCCTAGATTCTTGTTAAGCCTTTTAACTATAACTTCTGCTATTATCTTGCAGCTAAACTAATCGGTATAAAATTATTGGTACTTTGGGGGTTATTTTTCTATAGAATCAAGATAATAAATGTCTTGTTAATAATTTTAAGAGAAGATTTACTCCTTAAAAATTCTTGAACAAGGTTGGTAATATCATCTCCTACTGAATCCCACATCTGTTGATTGAATTTGGCTGGATAACCATAAGAACCTAGAGATTTAAGAAAACCCAATTGAAAAATGACCTATTTTAACTTGACGGATGTAGGAACAACATTAAGGTTAATATTTTCTTCCCTCGTTACCATAAGAGTGATCAGACTTTGGATTTCAGAAAGGTTTCTCACACCACTAAATTCCATGATTTTCATTAAGTTTTCAGAGAAAACATCTCCAATATCCTCCCTTTGTCCAACCATCATCATCATCATTAAAGCCTTGTCCCAATAATGTTGAGGTCGGCTACACGAATTCTATTTTTCCATTCCAATCTATCTTGAGCCAAATTCTCATATAAGTTATACTTCCTCATATCTATATTTACCACCTCCATCCACGTCCTCTAGGCATATCCCTTCCCCTTTGTCCAACCATTTTCCATCATTATTTTTAATCTTGTAAATTCTATCCAATTTCCTTTTATTAATAGTGCTAGAATGAAAAAAAACAAAAAAAACATTGTATTTCTATCTCCTTCACTCACCTGAAGTTCCCTTGTTTCCATAAATTCTCCTCTATAACTAGGTATTTATCAAGATTTCTATTGAGATTAATTTAATTTTCTATATTTTGCTCTCTTTTTTTTATCGATAACAGTAAAATTTTACAACCTCTTCCACCCTTTTTTTAATCAAGTTTTCTATATTTTGCTCATTCACATCATCATCTTTAATATTCTCTAATTCAATTCTAATTTCCTTAATAACCACTTCCACCTTACCAAAACTGCTCTTTTCCCATTTAGTGAGGTCTTTTCCTAATAGATGAAGAGTGTGATTAATGTTCTCTATATTAATGTTTTCAATTCTAGTCCATCTATTAAGAATAGCTTTCGTTTCTTTAAGCCACATGCTATGGTATCCAAAAGGACAAGGAAGTTTGGGTCTCTCCGGGTTACCAATGAAGAGAATTGGGGAATGATCCGAGCCTCCTGCTGTAAGCACTGAAAAGCTGCCTCTAGAAAGCTGTTCCACCATTCAATATTACCGACAACTTTGTCAAGTCTTTCTTTAATATGTGCTAATCCTTTCCTTATATCGGACCGAGTAAATTTAGGTCCAGTAGTACCAAGATCAAATATCGCCATATTTTCCATGAATTCCAAAGCGTGCTTAGCTTTTTAGCCCCCCTATTTCTTTTGATTTTCTAAAACCTCATGAAAGTTATAATGCACAGATACGGCATGGATACGGTAAGGACACGTAGTAGACATGGCAGGGACACGGATTTTACACATAACATGGTGATAACATCTTCCTCACTGCTTCTCTCCCTCGAATCCCTTTCTATGCAATCTGCCACAATCCGTCCCTTGTTTTTCCCTGGTTCAAAGCATGTCACATTCCCTTCATCAATATCCATTAATGATCACCTTTATCTTCTCTGTTAATGAAACCAGAGGATAATGGGCCCTGCACTCCACTATCCTTCTCTAGCTGAAGATCCCGCCACTCTACCGTTAGAGAAGTCCCCATCCTTTGTTCTAGCCTGACTTGGGCTACGTTGTTGAGTCGACTCATTCGACCCCAAGTTTTGAGACTCGTTTGTCTCCCCTTCCCTTCTCTGCTCGAGCTTTCTAGAGAAACCCCATTCCCTGACTAACTCTCTCTTCCGAATTTTCCACAGAGCATCCACTCTCCAAAGGGTATATAATGCACCTCCCTTTCTCTGAGGCTGGGGATATTCAGTAGAACTCATTCACTATGCTCTCCTGGAACTTCTGAGACGGGGTATGGAATACTGTACTGTAGTCATATTCTTCATGATCAACCAGCCACAGAATCTACATATGGCTTTCACCTTTTCATATTTAATATAAATTCATCGATTTTCATCAGTTAGTTTAACGGATGCAGTGTAGTCTTTCTTAATTTTCATGATAACTCTTACTCTTAATGTCGCGACCCCCGACTGTGGCCAGTCCCGCGACGTGTCGATTATTGAATTAATTTGAATTTCCCACGGGTTCCCGTGGTGAGGATCCCGAGACACGAGGACTAACTCACACGATAAAGTTTGCGGAAGCATGTAATAAATCTCATCAAGACAAAGCATGAATAATATTTTCAAGTGCATGAGTGAAATAACATCAAGATCAAGATATCAGAAAGAGGAAATATAATACGGCATTCCCATCATGATTCAACTTCCAAAGTTAACCCAAATAGTAAGTTAAGTTTGTTACATCCCATAAGAGGCCAATGCATTTCCAAAGTCCAAACAAGACGCCCAATAGAATGAAACGGATCTCATGATCCCGCCCAACTCTAGTTGACGTTGTCGGGCTACCACTCTCGAACTGGGGGTGACTCAAGTGCCTCCTTTTGACGCTCCTCCTCAAAGGCAACGTCATCTGCACCTGGGCACAAAAAAAATAAGTATCAAACACAACGGCTTGGCAGGTAATCAATTTAGGCATGAGCAATAAATCATTTAAAATTTCGAGATAAACAATGTTAAAATAGATCGTTGAATTTAAAACAGACACTTGACTAAGATATATTTCAAAGATACGAAACAGAACTAGCATGAATACATATAATATCATGAATAGTTAATCCACATTGAGCTAATTCTTTCTCCATCATACATGATGATAAAAGTAAGCACGCACGACAAGCACGACACGCAAAACACAATTCCCACGCCACACAAGGTAAACGGGGAGGCTTGCCGCAGAACTGGAACACAACACGATGTGTAATATAATACACGACCAATCTGCAGATGGTCCACATGTTTAAGGACCCTCGGACAGTGGATCAGACTGAAGGGGCAGTTTAAGCTCAGTGGTGTTCATTTGAATTCATGAATACACAAAAACACACAATACACGTTCTTATAGGCCGAAATTAAGAGGAAAATCACTTATCAAAACGAGACAAGACACGGCTAGTAAAAATGCATAAATTATATGCATGACAAGCTTAAGAAGTGATCCCCTTTGGTTCTTGAAACAAATCCTCAAACGAGCTTATACTTGAAATTCAAAACGAATACATGATGACAATTATTGTATAAAAACTGAAGTTCAAACACGAAGTCCATCAAGCATATGCTAAGACCATTCATTGACCTTTGTATAATTGAAACCCAAATGTCAGAAAATGAAACGAATTGGTGCCCCCAAAGTTAGAATACATTTCGGATTTTCAATGGCAAAATGTCAAGTTGAAAACCCTTAGCATAGTCTAGTTTTTCAATTGTCAAAAACCCACAAACGAACAAAACTCAGCTTGAAATCTGCCTAGGTCCACTCGAGCGGTCAACCGTCCGCTAGAGAGGACATGACACAGAGGCTTATCCGTACGAGCGGACCCCATGGTCGTTCGAGCGGACATGCTCTTGCCTGTGTCTGCGCTAGGCAGTGGCCTGGTCGCTCGAGCGGACCCTATGGTCGTTTCAAATGCCAGGAATTTCAGCTTCAGAATGCTTGTCAGAAATGCTGGCCTACCACACAGGCAAATTCTGTCATGCAAGAAAAAGGGAGGAGGGAGAGGGAGGGGGAGGGAATGGAGGGGACGAGAGGGATTCGCTGCCGTCCCGGGCCGGAGGTGGCCACTGCCGGTGTAGGGTAGTGCCGGATGTGGAGAGAAGGTGGGGGGAGAGAGGAGGGTGGGCCAAAATGTAACTTCATAGGGTTTTTTTATTCTCTTTTTAAATGTGTGTGTTGGAACGGAGATTTCTTGTGTGCCAATAGTAGTTCCCATAATTTATATATGCAAATTCTATAAAATGCCCCCCTAAAAAAGGGTCATTTTTGCCCCGCTTTTAATGTCCAAGAAAGCATGACACATCATCACCAATGTTGGCCATAACTTAGATTTTCTCTAATATAGTTATAGCAACTCCGGTTCTCAACTATTTTACAAAGAGTGAGCATTATCTCTTCCTCCTATTTATGCTAGAATATGAGTAAAGTTTATTTAAAAAAGATAAGTCCTAAAATCATATAGAAAGTTTTTTTTTCAAAAGAGAAAGTAGGAAGATTCTTTTGACGAAGGCCAATAAAAGATGAGGCCATTAATTTTAAGTAAATGGACAAAATAGTTAGGCCCACCGCGTGATTATGATAATTTCAGCTTTTTCAAGAGAGAAAGTAGGGATCAAATGTCTTAAATTTCTTTTCTAAAAATCAGCATTGGATGAGATAGTTGGGCCCATCAACATATTTTGAAAATTGCATTTTTAGGTTAAATTTGATGTGCCCTCTCCTATTAAAATGAAATTTGGTAGTGGCTAATAATAGATGAAGTTGTTCATTTTAGCTGGTTTGGATCTTTTGCGAGTGGGACCCACACCTTCAGACTGTGAAAGGGTGTTTTGAAATTAACATCTTGTCACAAATAGGAACTTTTTAATATATCATTGGATGAAATTTCTTGGCCCATCAACACATTATGAAAATTGAATTTTTAAGCTCAATTTGATGTGGGCCTCTCTCCTATTAAAATGAAATTTGGTAAGGACTAATAAAAGATTAATTTATTTTAATTGGTTTGAATCTTTCATAAGTGGGACCCACACCTTCATATTGTGAAAGGACCAACTCTTATTGAAGTGAAATTATCTGAATTAGCATGGACTCAAGCTTTAGTTCAGGGCCACCACTTGGTTTTATGAATCTAGATCATTTGACATTGAAAAAAAAAGACTACAAAAATTAGTGGAGCCCGTATAAAACCTATGCCAATCAAAATCAATGTCTTTATGTGAAGTAGCATTTATCCAAATTCTACTTCAATCAAAGTTAACCCCACCACTTGATATTATTAGAGTGTTAATAGAAAGACTTCTTTATTGAAAGGAGAAAAAATAGGGAAAGTCACTAAGTCATTTAAAGAGGAGAAAAGGTAGGAAACAAACATTATTGTCATAAATAACAATAACGCCGCTTCACGTCTTCCTCATGCTATGTGAGAGGTAGTATGAGAGTAAGGGGTTGGGGCCTTGCATTTAGGGCCTCTAAAATCCAGTGAAGCCCGTGTCTGGATGTGAGGTGAATTAAGGTGAGGTAAAGCCTCTATTATCCAGACAAGAAAAGACAAGGGCCATATCAAAAACATGCAAATTCAATATTCCCTCATTTTCAAAAAAAATAAAAAAGCAACATTCTTTCGACAAAAAAAAAATCCTCTTTTTACACAAAAAAATAAAAAAAGATTATTTATCAAGAAAATAAAAATAAAAGGCCATCCTAACCCTCTATATTTTATTCTCTTGATTTGATGCTTCACCTCACTTTATTTCAATTCACCTCACATACAGACACGGAGTGCCTATCATAGGCATTGTGTCAAAGAGCAATTGACAAGCCTACAAGGATGTGGTGTAGATGCTTGATGCTTGTCACTTCATGCTGGTGGGGAATATGTTTAGAGACCAACATGGATTAATGATTTACATATACTCGTTATTAAGGCTGGTTAGACACCTTTTACCCTGCCGTGCATGGCTATATTAGTCATTTGGAGTGTGATTTCACTTAAGGTTATCAATGGGCCTAAATCTTTCGTGATTTCACTTAAGGCTATCAATGGGCATAAATCTTTCTCTAGTCTAACTTGGATGTGGATCCAATGGGCTGACCCGGATACTTTTTTTAGGGTCGAGGGGAGTAAAGTGCAGTAGATTTCAGGTTTTTACTTAAGACAGTGGGAGTATTTAGGGTTGAAGTGAAATGGATATACATGTGGCTGACAACAATACTTCATCTGTCGCGTTCAGACTCATCCAAACAAAGTAGAGTTGTAATTTTAACCTATTAGGGCCCATTTAACTTCACTTCATTCTATTTCTTGCCTACCCAAACAGCTAGAGCTTATGGACTCTCAAACCATACACATGTTGAAGAAAATGCTATTAGAATATAACATACATAAGGTCAAAGCAAAATGACATTTTTATGAAATTTCCAGATACTTTTGTGAATTCAGGCTCCAGTCCTAGAGTCCGGGCCTCTATATAATTTGATAATGGGCCTTAAATGCGTGAAGTCAGAACCAAGCACAAGAATCAGACTTTGATCCCAACCTTGGCCTGCACCTGATTTTAAGGTGTGTTTGACATTGGGCCATTTAGATGTTTCCATGTTCCAATGGGATGACATCGCAGAAAACATGTTAGGTAGGGTAAATCATTGTTCCTAATCTTGATCTCACTGGAAGAAATTCCAAAATCTTAACCCTCGGCATACAAAAGTTAGAAAAAAAACTTTGTTTTTTTAAAGAAATATCTTGCCGCCACGGTTGTTTCCTACCTATCTCCTACCATCTAAAGAAACAAACTTAGAGTCCTACCAGTCATCATAAAGGTAGGCCCCGTATTCACAATATCAAAGAAAGTGACCCCTTTGTAATTTCTAAAGAGCGGGTCACATGATCACAATCACAAAAGGTGAGCCACATATTAAATCCTAGAAAAGTGAGATCACTGTGTAAATACTATGAATGTGGGTCCCAAATTCTTATTTCTAAAGGTGGACACCATGTCGTAATTTCTAAATGCGGCCCTGTATTCATAATCACCAAAAAGGTGTCCCCACGTTATAATTCAATAAAGGTGGGCCCACATTTAAATCATACGAATGTGGGCCCCATGTTCAAATTCTTAACGTGGGGTACCATGTTGTAATTTCTAACGGTGGGTGTTGTGTTCACAAGCATAGAATAGGTGGCCCCACTTTGTAACTCTTATAGGTAAGTCACATAAACAAAATATCAAGAGGTGGCCCTACATAGTAAATCCTATGAGTTTTTTAGAGGTGGATATCCCATTGTAATTTCTATAGGTAGGTCCCATGTATGACAATAATAGTGTCACAAATAATAAAAAGATAGGTCTCACATTGTAAATCTTAAGAGCTTTTTGTATATACCTCCTAAGGTTTGTAGGATTTGTAAATAGGCCCCTGCATTTTCATTTTAATACCTTCTTTGTCCCCAAAATCAATAGTCTTCCAACCTGAAATGACACTTTTATCCATCTCTTTTATCCTTATATGCATAATTTCAAAAACTTGGACTAAATCTTTTTTTTAATAAAGCATGTAACATTAACAATTGCACTTAGTGGGATAGAACAACCCTACATAAATTCATTTTTTTCTTATCAATACAAGGCTCATTTCATTAAATCTAAATTGATCATGATGACAATCAACACTAGTACTTATAATTGGTTTTGATTTATCCAATCCATACATGACCCACTATTGGATTGATGAAAGTTTTAAAATACATGATTATACTTCATGTGCACGGGGTGTAAAAGAAATATCAAGGGAACGAGCAAATTTAAAAAATAAACATTAACTTTTAGAATTTGCGCAGGGGAGATTTAAGCCTTTCTCATATATGGGTGGGGGCTCCAGTCCTAGGTTTGCCCCTAGTCATGTGTATGAGAGAGTTTTTGACATAAACCATTGGGACTTGAGATAAAATAATTGTGTTTTTGTAAATAATAATATACTCATTTTTGTTCAATAGATGTAAGGGCAAAATTGTCATTTACATAAAAAACCCAACACAAATATCATGGTGGCTATCCATTCTTATTAGGATTATTGATTTTGGGGGACATGAAAGGTATTAAAAAGAAAATGCAGGGGCCTATTTACAAATACCTAAACCTTAGGGGCTTATATACAAATCCTACAAACCTTAGGGGGGTACATAGAAAAAGCGCAATCTTAAATTCTCTTACTTTTGTTCCTTTTGAATTTTCCTGATATCTCTCTAGAAAATCCCTTTCCTATCTAATCTTTCTCCCTAACTTCTCTCTCATTGCAATCCCTCTTACGAAGGAGACCTTTGCTTTTAAAGGAGGCTACGTTTAAACAAGACTTATTTGCATTTCTTCTGCACCCTTTTGATATAAGATTTTTCTTTTCAATTTCGTTCCCTTTTATCATTCATGGGCCCATTGGGCATTTGACTTTAATAAGTGAAAAATTGGCCACCAAATTTGATTTTTCCCCTTTTTATCATTAGTCGGTCCACTGTGCATTTGACCACTTTGGATTTGAGTGGTGGGCCCCGTTGACGGATCTTTTTGCAAGGATTTTTCTCGGCATCCTTTCTTTTTTCTTCATTCATTAATGGGCACCTTCATAGAGCTCGGGAGCGTTTGGAGCTGCCTCGGCCGGATTCTCTTGAATCGGCTCCTCTTCGGAGGAAGAAGCTTCATCTCCCTCATCCTCCGAAGATGGGTTTTGGCTCGAAGAGGAATCCATACCTATTTCAGAATCAGAAGAGGAATGGTCCTCCCCCATCGGATGTTCACCTGGGGGCACGGGCCAGATACCTCCAATTCCCGGTAACCCATTACTCAAGCCGGGGCTACCCTCAGGGGATAAGAATCTGAATCTAGGCGAGGGCTAGGATGAATGCCTTTAACTCCTAGACCAATGTCTTATCCCTAGATGCCCTATGTGAAAAGGTCTCTACCTGGGCACGAGACGAAACGGATAGGCGGCCAAATAGATCAACATTGGGATAATGAGGGTTACTATATGATGATCGAATCACGATCGTGGGCCGGGAAAAGGGGCGGCTTTTGAGATGATAGAGAGAGTTTTTGTTCCACCCTATGCCCATCTGATATAAAGTGGGCAGTTACGGTTTGCTGGGCATGGTGGAAACAGAAGGTGCTTGTTGACGGGCAGTGTCAGGTGGGAGATCAGAACTCATACCGCAGTTAGTCAAGCCTACAATTAGAACGAAGATCGCAGTGCTTGTGTTGTGGCAGTATGCGGTATTTATGATAGGAGGGCATTATGTGACCCTCTTGTCAAATCCAAGATGCAGGAATTTGGGGCTCACTTATAGATCATAGTCGGCTCTATTTTTATTATTTTTTTCATCAATCTGCAGGGCCCACAATCGAAGCTGATTTCTATTTTCTTTTTTTTTTTTATTCCAAGTTTGTACAATCTGTGGGTCCTATTGTGAGACTTAATTTTTTTTTTCTTTCTAATCTTACAATTTACGGGGGCCACTTTCATAGCCAAATGACTGCATTTTGCTACTTTTTTCTCCTTATATCTCTTTTATTATTCTACAGGATCAATCTGTGGAGCCTATTGTGGAAGCCAAGTTATTTCAAAATCCACATTTAATTTTGAAATTGATACTAAATTTGTGCCCAAGCACAAATATATTCAAATTAAGGTCCTAAACATAGATAAATTGATTGGATCATTTTACTTATCTTTTCCTTTAAACCTTTGGTTTTTGAATTTCAATTTTAATTGTATTTGTGTTATGAATTCTATGATGATATTCATTTATAATTCATTTAATATTTATAAATATTTCTATTTAGAAATTTAATGATTTTTCTTATCATGGCTAGCATTGGGCACGGTCCTATTGCCCTAGTCTAACATAATATGTTTCCAAATAATTTTTTGCATAGCATAGCCTCAATACAAATCTTATCTCAATTAAATCTTATCTGAGCACAGAATTGGGAACAACACTAGAAATGTCAAACGCGCCCTAATATACTTGGTATAAATAGAGATGAGTATTGCCTAAATCTGACTTGTGTATGGATTAATTAGAGAGAAACTGTTCTAGTTTTGGTGAAAAAGTCCGCTAATTGAGTAAACTTTTTATTTATGAAAATATATAGACCGAGATAAGGAAAAATATATTTCTCTAGAGGAAGCTATTTTTCCTAAATTGTCTACCTATTTTGATGTGGAGAAAATAGTAAGTGAAAAATATCCTATTGGTCGAGAGATATATAAGGAGTAGGCTATTCTAGCCTGAAAAAAGAGAGCAAACTAGCAGTGATTTTCCATGGTGTTTGGAATAGAATGGAGAAACTTATATAAGAGTAAACCATAATATTTCTAAAATGAACACTAATTACCAAAATTCCCAGGCTATATATATCTCAGTTAGTTAGGGCACCAAAACCCATCTTAAGACTTGTTTGTGCAGGTGCCATGGATAGTAAATCCCACCCACTAGGTAGGAATGCCAAACCCTTATGCATGGAGAAAATGAATACACTTTTCTCCTTTTTCTTCGTCGATTAACTACGCTTCAAACAAATAAAACATTTTTGTGTAGATTTACAGAAGGTTGTCTGCTCTGCTTTCGTGGAAAAGCCTATTGCACAAACACATCCTTTGTGGGTGAGAGTGTGTGGGCATGAGTTCTAAAGAAAAATTAAATCTCAATTATTATCAAAGAAATTCTAAAAGGAAAATCATTTCTCCCATTTTAAAACCTCAATTTTTATTAGTATGTATAACATAGGGGAATATTCATACGAATACGTTCCTCACCATACAAAATAGTGGGGGTTGATTTTATGATTCATTAGAACCATCCGCACATGTGGGACCCCCTAAATTATACTAGATCCATCGAGTTTTCACCAACATGAATGGATTGGACTGTTGGATTGAGGGTCAGATTTTTCTTTATTATAGAGTTGTTAATTTTGTAGGCCATGAATGAATGGCTTAGAAGAATGAGGTTGACTTCAAATTTGATATTTGGGCTCATCCAAAATGTCTCTTTCCATCTCTAGCGCCACGATCAATGGGGTACTAGGTGGGCCCATTAAGCTGTTCTCATCATAAAATGGTGAGGGCATGCATAAGAATATTTCCCATATATGCAAAGGAAACCCATGCATTTCTCCCATTTTCTCTATGAACTTTTTTTTTTTTGAAGAAAATTAGTTTTCATAATCATCAAAGTCTTATCCTAATTATGTTGAGGTCTGTTACATAAATTTTTTTTCTCCATTCCGATCTATTTTGGGCAAAATCTAAACAAGAATAGTACTTCTCTACTCTTAAAATGAATCAAATACAGAGAAAGGGGTTCCTCCAAAGTTTTCTCAATGTCCGAACAGGATATTATATTTTTGGCAGCATTGACTTTGACTAACCATAGTCAATCTATTCTTACGGAGTTTCCAATTTTTTTACTTCCCACGAGGATTACAAATACAAAAAATCCACGCTTAAACAGTTAAACCAACATTCTCTCTCTCTCTCTCTCTCTCTCTCTCACTTCCAGCATATATATTCTAGAAAATGCGACCAGACACTGCGTGTATGTGCATGCAAACATGCAAACCAGGAGCAGGAATGGTAGAAATAGAGTCCCCTTGAGATGCAATACCTAGGTTATGTCTCTCAAGTGCATGTTGATCATACACAAGAACAACTCAAAAGATATCATCATTCGAAGATTTCAAGAGTATCTCCTCTACTCGAAGCTTGGTGCCACCTTCACAACCATTACAAGAGGTAAACCTACCTTGATTCTCTCCCATGCATGGATGTAGAAGACTGTTCTCGACATGTTACTCCTGCATTTGTTGTTTAGGGCTCATATGTTTTGCATGGAATTTTTTTAGAAATTCTGAAAAAAGGTGAAGATTAAAAAACGGGAAAGCAAATTTAAGCTTTAATGAAAATGATTATCCAATCATCACACTAGCTATTAAATCAAATCTTAGAAAATCAAATCCCACAACTTAAAACCTTCACCATTGCCATTTTAATATTCTTTTTAATTAGAACCCATTTTACCATCAATTCCTAGAAATTCGATTTTGTGCAAATAAATTGGCTGGTTCTATCATGATTTCTAAAAAAGGAATCTACATTCTCCAAGGTTGAGACTCAATTGAAAGACTCATCAATGCGGTGGCGGGCCCAAGAGTTTCATTTGGGAGGGGCGGACAATGGTTAGTTGGAAAGGTCAAAATCAACACCCGCTACCAATAATCTTCACTTATTGCATGGTTTAAAGATAAGATTATTTATATTTATTTTTAAAAAATATTAAGTATAAAGAACTCATATTTTAATACTAACACTCAATTCTTACATAAGATTTTTAACTACAACAGCCATTTCCTCAATAAATTAGCCTTTAATCAAATCAATGGGATGAAAGCTTTATTAGAAACCACACTAAACAATAATAAGGGAAATTTTCAAGCAAGGCCTTGGGTTTTTTCCTTTATTTCAAAAAAGGATACGACTTTCAAAACTTTTCAAATAGTCCCTAAGTTTTTTCATTAAAACTTCATTTAAGGCCATATGGTCATTTAAAGGAATTTTTTATGGAATTTTCTCTCAATTTTTTAAAAATTACCCAAAGTACCTTCATTTAAAGCCATGACATATTTCTGGCAGTGACTACATTTAACCAATCTCTGTGGAAATGCTAGTTTTTCTCGATCATTATAAGGCTGCTAGTGAAAGAAATGAAGAAAATATAGAGGAAGTGAAAGGGGTTTTTATTTCATTGAAGGATAATTTGGTAGTTTAGAAAATTGAAGAAAAAAGATGCCGAAAAATAGATTTAAATGGATGAATGTCCTTAATTGAAAACTTCATGGATAACTTAGGGACTAATTTGAAAAGTTCTAAAACTCGTGTCCTTTTTTTAAGTAAGGGAAAAACTTAAGGACTAATTTGAAATTTCCCCCAATAATAAAGAAACTATAGAAAACTGCAAAGAAGTAAAATAGGTATCATACAAAAATAACACCTCTTTGATTGTTTCCTTAAGCTCTTAAAAGTTCCTCTATCATATGAATCCAAATGAGACTAGCATAATCATAAACAATATATTGTGATTAATGAGAAAATAATTCAAGTAAATCTAACAAGAAAGTAAAAGGAAAATAGCTAAAACTCAAGACCAGGCAATAAAAGAAATAAATAAATAAAAATCCAAAGTAAGATGTTTTGGGAAAAAATTGTAGTATTGGGTCATTGTCATTGAGGAAAAAAATTAGCAAAACATAAATTACATAAAGCAAAGAAGGAAAAATACAGAAAAAAATAAAATAAATCAAACCCCATTAATACAAACATCATTTTAGGAAAAAACAAAAGAGAAAAAAAGACCAATAACATTATACAAGCCAAATACCCTAATAACAAGAATGAGCTATAAAACCAAAATGCAACCAAAATACCAAAACAAGTTGATGTTTCTATACTATGATGCCAACCCTCCTGTATTCGAGCTATGGACACGTGCAATGCAAAAGTAATCTTTTTGTGTCATTTTTAAAACAATAAACAAAACAAATTTATTTATCCTTATATAAAAATATTATTTAGGATTAAATGAAATAGGTTAATCTGATAGTATTGTGACTTAAAATTAGGACATGGATGACACTATTAAAGACCTTAACACACTAGCTACCAGTAGTTACGTAGTTTAAGTAGTCTCAGTCTTATTGTCCTGCTATTAGTAAAATTGTTGCAATTGAAGTTCAGCTAGTTATAGTCTATTTTACTATGTAATACATTTTTTTTATATCAAGCAATAATATGGATCATTAAAGCTGTTTGACAAGTTTCACTTGATTCAATTAGACTTTTACTTTATTAAAAAGGCATTAGAACTTTTCAAAATAAATTATTAATATATATGTGTGGTTCAAATAGACATTATGCCTCTTTTGAATTAGTACTAACCATAACTAATAATTCTCTGCAACATTATCATTGGATTTTATAACAAAATAATTAAACTTTGACTATTGGATTTTATAACAAAACAATTAAACATTGACTATCTAAGATGAATGACATATGATTTGATGCATCTGAACATGGGTAATAGTCACAAACTCTAACTCAATACGCGAGGTCCACTTGAATGAAACAATAATCATTGAAATAAGGGGATAGAAAGAAATTGACATCGATCAATGGTTGGTGGCTAAAGCTCAGCCCCACTTCATGATGATTTTGATGGCCATCTATCTAGACTCTCAAGTATCAATAGTTTGCATTTATTATGAAAAAAAGTTTAATCAATAACAACCTCCATTTTCATTGAAGAATATATTGGTGTTGGACAAACATAGAATCAAACATTGATGGCTCTATTGGGATATCCATAAAAAAAATTACCTAAGATTTGGTTATTTTCTTCTTTTTTTTTTGACAAAATATTGAGGCTATGTCATTAGTTGCTAATTAATAGGGTTCTTTATATATATATATATATATTGGTAAATATCCCTATGTATCTATTATATTATACATATTATTTAGTTGTATATTAATAAAAAAGGGCTGGGCCGGGCCGGGCCCCCTTGACCCGGCTAAATCAAGCCCTAGCTCAGCCCTCAAGGTTGCAGGCTTTTAAAAATTGGGCCCTTTCAATCCCTTGGGCTTTAGGATAAAAGGAAAAACCCTCGATTTGCTGACTTTTGAGGGACGAACCGGGTTGGGCCCTCTTGTCAAATACCTGGAATGACAGCCCTAGTGAGAAACTTGCCTGAGTGCGTGTGAGTACTTAACTTAAAAAAGAAAGAAAGTATAAGAAAGAAAGATCCCATAAATAAACCTAATTCTGGAATTTAAACTCCAACCATATCTGAGCTAATCTGAAATGGACATAGGTAGATAATTTACAATACAGGCAAAGGTGCTTTGAGCTAATATTGGATCCCTACTTGGACCACAAGTGCAGCAGTGCAAAACCATCTTGTGGGGCCCTCAACAGCCACCCATATTGAGTAATTTAATCAGAATAAAAGATTGAACCAAACAGTCCTGGCACCTTGTCTTGAAGTCCTTGAATGGGATGATTAAAATCATATAATGAGGTGAATCTAACCATCTCCCCATGCACCCATAGAAGCTGAAGTAGGCCCCACATGGCGGCTAGGACCATATTATATATATATAGCATAAGTGGTTGGAGTTTGTCACTTGTCTTTCTTCTCCTTGCCTTTGTCTGGCTTTCCACATTTCATTAACCAACAAAAAGCCTCCCATCACATGCCTCTGGAATCTGCATAGGTGAGTGGATCCAACGTGTAATGAAACTAAGAAGCCTTTTTTATCTCTTTCCAAAGTAGGACCACTGGCTGTAGTGATTTCCAGAAGGATAGCTGGTCTCACTTGCTTACTTGCACAACGAACTAACGACCAAATTATCCAACCATAATTACTATGAGAATTATCCTATGTTGCTTTTAGCTTCATGATGATGATGGCATACACCTGATTTTATCAAACAGGCCGCCACCTCCATGCCATCATAGTCACTTACGTAGGCTAATTTGGCACTTTACCAGTATAGTAAAATTCAAGTAAATTCTTTATTTTTCAGCACATCAAAAACACTTTAATTGATAATTCCTTTATTTATTTTTTTTAAAGTCAAAATGCAACCACCTTTATCCTCTAAAATAATAAAAAAAAACTCAATATTTTCATGTAAAAAGTTAAAAAGATTCTATAACAAATAACTAAAAATAAAATACCATCATAACCCACTTATATTTTATTATTTCTTCAAAATCAACTTTACTTCACTTAACTCTATTAGTAGAGTTGCCAAACTGCCCACCTATCTCTTTGGGCCTGTGTGCAGTAAATTATAGTAAACTGGGTTAAAATCAAAGTGAGAGGTGAAAAATGCCTTAAGGGCTTTGATTTGGTAGGATTTGATTTACCAGGATAATGACTTGATATTCATTTGCCACGAAGGGGCGACCATTCCACTGCCATTTGTAGATCTGTAAAATTTTTTTTTCTTTAACTTTGATCAGAGTGAAATAAATTTACAGTGATGAGCACAAGTATCTCTCAAAAGACCTGTCGAACTTGATTCCATCCCCACTCACTCTTTCAGTTTGGATTGCTATGAACAGTGAAAGACACGGATCACTTTTTAAACGTGCGAATAGGACGGCCGTGCTTTACAAAGATTTAGTCGAGTCAATTCCACCCCTTTGGACGGGTTTGTATCCTCTACGGCTCTAACTCAGAGAAATCCTTAGATAAATAAGAAAAACTCCATAGTAGCAGCCCTCTAACCTGGGAGTCAGACCTTGGGTGAGGTTAGTAGACAACCCTAATGTGAGGGTGGTACCGAAAATAGACTTTGGATAAAGTAGAACAACCCTAGAGTGAGAGAAGGTGACTGCCTAAATTCCAATTCTGAATATATAGGTAAGAACTAACGCCTTCTATCCTTAGGATAAGAGCTATGTTATGCACATGCAGGGCATAGATATGATAAGGGAACATCATAGACAAGGGAAAGATATGAATTTTACGCATAAAAAGTGAATTATTTGATACGATATTATACTAGTCCATTTTGAAATATCTGTGCAACATAGGATAAGAGCCTCTTCTCAATAGCACTCACCTATCGAAAATCTAATTTATTTAAAATAATTTTTTTTCTACTTTATAGTATGTTCCAAGATTTTACTCCAATAAGAAGAATGTCATTGTAATATTGACCCTTTAATTACAAATATCCGTAAGTCAATCACGTTACGATTTTATGGTGATATATCTCTATTAAAGTAAAATTTGGTGCTACCTCTTATATTAGAGGTTTAGTTTCTCAATAGGTGGGCCGGTGCTTGAGGTCGGGTGGATTAACACAGGATTTCTCTAAGTCGAAGACACAGAGTAACTGGACTCCAATTGTACACATCGGTCATTTTCATTGTCCCAATTCCCCACAAGCATCTTCCTCCCAATTCTATTTTAATTTCACATCCTCTCTCTCTTCTTCTTCTTTCTTTATTTTATTCGACGACTCGGCGCTGCAAAACCGACCGAGCTGGATCTCAGACCCTCTTTTCCAGGCGGCGATGTCTCTAATCTGCCGCCGAATCGACGCCGGAGCACCGATCCAACTGCCGGAGCTCGTCGACAGCCCCTCCCCAATCTCCCACCTCCCGAATTTGGGCAAATTCCCCGGCGTCCGCCGTCCGATCCTCCTTCGATCCGTTCGTCCGGGGCGGATTTGGCGGGCGGAGTCTCCAGATCGATGTCTTTCCTTTATCGTACGCGACCGGAGGCCGGCCTGGCGGATCGGCAGTAGAGGAGACGGAGCAGAGCCGGAAGCGGCGGAGGAGGAGGAGGAGCGGCGGTGCGAGAAGAAGAAGAGGAATGGAAAGGTGGTGGCGGCGGCGGCGGTGACGGTGGTGCTGGGGGTGGGGAATAGGGTTCTTTACAAACTGGCTCTCGTCCCTCTCAAGCACTACCCTTTCTTCCTCGCGCAGCTCGCCACTCTCGGGTACGATACGATCTCTTCGCGTTTTTTTTTGAATTTCGTATCGGTGCTATGATTGTCCGGTACGTAACGGTATCGTTGGTAAACCGTTACCATTATTTCTGTGAATGAGGAAGGTCCCGAATCCTTGTAAAACAGGAAAGGAAATTTCGCACCCAAAGCACTGACTATGTTGGGATCTTTGTATTGACGATCTACCAAAAAAATCGGATCCGTCCATTTAATGCTTGAGGCCTTTATTCTGTGGCAACTGTCAAGGGACGGCAGAAAAAGGAAAGCTTTAAAGCTTTTTATTTCTGGGTATCTCATTCGGAAGAATCCTGTGTCTATGAATGGCAATGGATACCTTTTGTTTTCTTGGGAAATTCTATATGCACCCCCATTATGTGCTGTGTACACCCACATTCTCTTATGATGTGAACAGTGATTTCACTGTTTACATAAGGGGATGTGGTTGTGCACAGCATTAGATTAGGGGGTACATATAGGTGCATATAGAATCTCCCTTGTTTTTTTTTTTTTTTTTTGATAGAGTGGCAATGGATACTTGGAAGTGAAGTATTTGGGCACTGGATTGAAATTGAAAATGGATCCTGGAATGCATGGAGGATTTCCATTAAAAGTGTTAGATGTGGTGTGGGTCCAAGAAGTGGACCCATTTTTTGATTTTGAGTTTGGGTTGGGTCTGTCCATGTACTTCATGGACCCAAATTGACACTGGCCTGGTGGCCAATCAATGAACGTCCAAGGGGCTGTCTTCACTGTGTGTGTTTTTTTTTTTTCTTAATATATAAACATATCGAATGTTACAATCATTAAATTTGATGCTCATCCAAGTCCTATGGGCATCTAAATAAAGCAAATTTTGACGGCCATCTTATCTTGATTTTTCTTCCAAACCCTCGAAAGTCTTAAAACTTCTGTTTTATTTGGAATAAATAATGGCTTTATTCCTTGATGTGGTGTGGTTTCCTTTTCTCTTTTTTATCTCTTGCTAAACATGCTTCTCATTATTTTTCTTTGAGTTTATATATATATATATATATATATATATGGGGAGTGTTCATGTGCATCTATCCCTCACCATAGGGTGAGGGACACTTCCATAAATGGGATTTTCAAGTACAAAAAGTAAGTTTTCAAGTACATAGATGAGGTACACTCATTTGTCTTCATATGCAAAAAGGGGAAGTGTCCCTCACCCTATGGTGAGGGATGGATGCACATGAACATTTCCCTATATATATATATATATATATATATATATATACCCACTAAGGTTTCTATCATTTGTAAATAGGCCTCTCTGGTTCTATTATTTGTAAATAGCCCATACCTTTTCATTTCAGTACTTTTTTTTTTCCACAATCAATATTCCTATTGAGAAATGGGTAACTATCTCTGGTTATATTTTTTGTAAATAGCCCATTCCTTTTCATTTCAGTATTTTTTTTTCCCACAATCAATATTCCTATTGAGAAATGGGTAACTATCTCTGGTTCTATTATTTGTAAATAGCCCATACTTTTTCATTTCAGTACTTTTTTTTTTCCACAATCAATATTCTTATTGAGAAATGGGTAACTACGATGAGATTTTCGTTGAACTTTTATAAAAACGACAGCTTTGCCCTTGCATTCATTAAACAAAAATGAGTATATTATTATTTACAAAAGTGCCATTATTTTACCCAAGTCCCAATGTCTCTCTCAATTAGTGCACATGAAGTCTAATCATGTATTTTGAAACTTTCATCAATCTAACGGTAGGTCGTGCATGTATTTGATCAATTATAACTAATTATAAGCACATGCGTTGATTGCCATTATGATAAGTTTGGATTTAATGAAATAGGCCTATTGATAAAAATAGGTTTACATACCGTTATTCTCTCCCACTAAATGCAATTATTAATGTTACAAGCTTTAGTGAAAAATTAGTCGAAGCTTTTGAATTTATGCATATATGGATAAATAGATGGGCAACAATGTCATTTCACTCTAAAAACTACTTTTGGTGGTGGGAAGGCTATTGATTTTGAGGACATGGAAGGTATTAAAATGAAAAGTCAGGGCTATTTACAAATACTAAAACTATAGGGGCCTATTTACAAATCCTAGAAACCTCAAGGGGTATACGCAAACAACTCTAATTATTATTATTATTATTATTTGGTGCTAAAGATGGCACAACCATCTTGCTTTTTCGAAATTGTCTAACTTCATAACCCTCGTAACGGTACATTCCTTGATGTGTGGTGGTTTCCTTTTCTCTTTTTTATTTAATGCTAAAGATGGTTCTCATTATTATTATTTTTTATTATTTTTCAGTGCTAAAGATTGTAATATATATATATATATATATGTATATATGGGCAAGGCTCTCCTAAGCTAGCCATAAGTTCACTCGTGTGGGGTCCACCCTTGGTCCATCCAAATCGACCAAACACACGACCCCCCTGAATTGCACATGTCCACCAACTTTCGGTTAGATCCGAATTTACTTGATCGTTGGATCGACTGTGTATAGATCCGAATGGATTGTTGACTATTAAACTTTTGGGGCACAGATGGAGATGATAAAAACCACTGTTGGGGCTGATTTTTTTGCAAAGAAGAGGGTCCTAGGGAGTCCTTGAAATCCTCCTCATCCCCATCCCCATCCCCATCCCCATCCCAGGTGGGCCCCACCAACCATACACTTGAGCTTATATATATATAAATGGGCCAGGCTCTTCTAAGCTTAAGTTTATGATAAGATTCCATAAGCTAATGCTTCTGGGGCCCACCCTTGGTCTATACAAATGGACCAAATATACGACCCCCCTAAATTGCACATGTCCACCAATTTTTGGTCAGATCCGAATTTACTGGACCATTAGATTGACTGTGTACTAATCTGAAAAGACCGTTGACTATTAAACTTTTGGTGCCCAGATTGAGATGATAGAAACCACGATTGGGACTGATTTTTTACAGGGAGGAGGGTCCAAGGGAGTCCTTGAAATCCCCCCATCCCCATCCCCATGCGGGTCCCTAGGTGGGCTGCACTACATAATTGAGCTTACCTAAGCTTACCTTATCCTAAGCTTCAGCTTAGGAGATATATATAAGGACCAGCCTTACTGTCCACATAGTTTGAAACGTCCACTGGGGCCCACCTTATGACCCATCCAAATTGACCACACATTCACAACCCCCTTATAGGCATCGAATCTCATGAATTTGCATGGATTCGGATGAACTAGACCGTTGGATTGAGGGTCGATTTTTCTTATTTGATATAAAGCTGTTAAACTTGTGGACTATGGATGAAGGGGTTAGAGGTATTAGATTGACTTCAAATTTGATATGTAGGTTGGCCCCACTTGGATCTTTCGAACCCCCTTTGTCCCATGACCAGTGGGGTCTCACGGTGGTCCCCACTAGGTAGCCCTTACTGTAAGTTGTAAGGATCCTTATAAGACCGGTTCCCTATATGGTTCCCTATATATGTATATGTATATATATATATATATATACACATATATATATTTGCTATGTTAGGGACTCAAATTATGTCATTTAGCACACACTTGAATATATATTTGCTGGTTCATTAAAGCTCGAAAAGTCAGATTAGGATATATCCAGATCCCCAAAACATGAATGGCTATGCTCACATGTGGGTCCTGTACACCAGATGATGTTGAAGTCAGGTACTTGTCCGGAGTCTACCAAGGATCCAGTTCTATACCCAAAAATGTTGTGCGACTGGGCATATGGCCTTGGCTTGGCTCAAATTTCAGGGTCAGGGTTGGATCTAGCCCTGACAATGGGCTGTTAAAAATTGTCTAAGTTCGTAGCCCATTAGGCCTAGTTGCAACTTTGGTGCTTGAGGGACCTGGTTTGTCTGGAGAAACATGGCATATTCATTTGGCCCTATAAGAGGATGAAGAAAGTTACATGAAATTGTAAATAGTTGCATGAACAGGACCAGAAAAGAAGCGGCACTAAAGACTCAGGTCTTCACTTACTCTTCTGATGATATTTTTGTAGCCAAAAACTTGCCATGTATATTTCAATTTCATGTACCATTTCCTTCGTTCCCACTTAAACCCTTGGAAGTTTTTCCTTAAGCTTGCATGTCATCTATACATGACATTCTACTTTGAAGCAATCTAATTATATCTTGAACTCCCAGTGATTTATTGTTATTTCTTTTACACCTATTATACTTGAGATTAGATTGTTACCACCTAGATTCACTGTTGTAGCTCATATCACATGGATCAAAAGAGTTTTATGTTTTTATTTACTGTTGCATTGCCTTCTACCAGTCTTGTCATTATTTACTGCCCGTCATGTGCTCTTCTTCATAGGTTGTTTCACCCATTCAATTAGTATTATTTTTTATGCAAGTCATCTACGTCACTTTATTCCACTTATACAAATTTTCTACACCTAAAGTGAAGCATGATCAATCCAAAGTGTGCAGAACTCGGACAAATGTCAAATTTGGTTCTGTTTAAGATCTATTGGGGGCTGTTTTAAAATTTTGTTTATTCATTCATCACATGTATCATACAAACGTTTACTGCATTTCTACAGTAAACAAATGCTGCTTGGTTGCGGGATGAACACCTAAATTTGGTACTTTCTAAGAACAGCTATGTGTCATCCGCTTCTTGTGTTACTTTGTGAAAAACATGTACTTCATTTTATTCAACTTGTACATATTTTCTACACCGAAGGTGAAGCATGATGAATCAAAAGTGTGCAGAACTTGGACAAATGTCAAATTTGGTTCTGTTTAAGTTCTATTGGGGGCTGTTTTAAAAATTTGTTTATTAATTCATCACATGTATCATACAAACGGTTACTGCATTTCTACATTAAACAAATGCTGCTTGGTTGCGGGATGAACACCTAAATTTGGTACTTTCTAAGCACAATTATGTGTCATCCGCTTCTTGTGTTGCTTTGTGAAAAACATCTACATCACTTTATTCCACTTATATATATTTTCTACACCGAAAGTGAAGCATGATCAATCTGAAGTGTGCAGAACTCGGACAAATGTCAAATTTGGTTCTGTTTAAGTTCTATTGGGGGCTGTTTTAAAATTTTGTCTATTCATTCATCACATGTATCATACAAACGTTTACTGCATTTCTGCAGTAAACAAATGCTGCTTGGTTGCTGGATGAATACCTAAATTTGGTACTTTCTAAGAACAGTTATGTGTCATCCGCTTGTGTTGCTTTGTGAAACATGTTTTTGTTTGTTTTGTTGGGCTTACTTAAATATTTGTTTTCCAGATATGTCATTGTATACTTCTCTATTCTGCGTTTTCGCTATCATGCTGGAATTGTCACAGATGAGATGCTTTCTATGCCAAAGACTAAGTATCTTGCTGTTGGTCTCTTAGAGGCTCTTGGTGCAGCATCAGGAATGGCAGCTGGAGGTATGTTCGGACAGCTCTCATTTCCTCTATCACATTTCCTCTATCACGTAAGAATAGCTTGCTTGTAATTTTTCCCTAACTCCCATGATGCTCAAGTCCTCTTCAAACTGTGGATCAGTGGCTTCTGATATTTCCTTTTGTTGAATGAATATTTATGTTATCTAATATTGGCAGTTGTAATTACTGATCAGAAAAAGAAACTTGTGATATGAAGCATTGTTCTTAAAATCGAATGTGATGCCCCTGATCCGATTAGGCAGTAAACCGCCTCCCAGGGCACAAAATTTGGGATCAATTAAAATTTTCCTTCATTAGAATGATTGCAACCCCCGATTGTGTGGATCGAAGTCCATTGTGAGGTTAGATAGGATTCCTCATTCAAGTGAATATTTATTGCGGAAGTGTCAATACCAAATAATAAATGATAAAAGAATAAACAATTTAAAGAGCAAAGCATAGATTCCATTACTATAATTAAAGTTGAGACAAAATATACAAAAATATTTTAGTTACAAAGGCCAGCCCATAAACATGGGCCTTGGACAAAAGATCTACAAAAGAATCAGGAATTGTTCCTGGAGTGCTATGATGGAGGTTCTCAAATGCCAAGCATGACGACTCAAACTATATCCTCGGCACTCTACTCCCTAAACTCCTCTGGTAGATCCTCTTGGACTGCCTCATTCTTTGGCTTAGGGAAGGGCTCGGTACCTAAGCACCAAGAGTGGTATCATCAGCATGCGATAGTTGTTAGGTAAACAAACATAAATAGCAAGATATGATGCATTAAATAGAACAATGACAATGTGATTAGTTGAGCAACAAAGAAAGATATCTAGGCAATAATGTGATGAATAGAGACAATTACAGAATCAGATAAAGACATAGCTAAACATCAATACCCTAACAAATAGGCAAAACCACATAAGCTAATTCACCATGGGATAGTATCACTGCCCTCCCGTACTCTAACCGAGGTGTGGTAGAGAATATGCATGGGATAAGAGCCCCGCCAATGGTTGCACGGATTATGCTGGCCAATACGGTACTAGGGAAACCATCATCGAAGTCCTATTCACGGTACCTTGTGTTGTACAACCGCTAAATTTAAAAAAAATAACATCTATAGGTTGCATAAGAAAAAGTCCTACCACATTGGTGCCCCATCTATGTCAGAGGTTAACAGCTGAGTGATGCCTGACTCGAAGATAACAATCAAACACAGTTTTGGGCTAGGCTTCTCTTGCATGAACAAGATTCATCAAACAAATGGGGAACTACTCTCAATCCATCAAAGTTCATGGAAATCCATCATCAAAGTCAAAACCCTGAGTCTGTACATTCAAAGCCACCTAGCCTCAAACACTATAATGAAAGCCCAACAATAGTAACCAAAAGGCTAAACAAACTAATTCCAACAACAATACACAATAGGGGATCCTACGTCCGTAAAGTTCTCACAATTGATACAAATAGCAACAATAAAGGAACATGCTCAAGGTACGTAGATAACCAATAATGGAATACACAAAACCATAGTCAATTACACATAAATCAAGGAATGATTACAATCTGGTCCTAAGTCCTTGATTGCCATTTGCATACAGACACATCACGATTCAGCCCTTTGAGATACGGATCACTCATGTCCCGTCATAATATTTTGATGCTTCTAATGGTGTGCAAAATTACATTTTTCCCCACATTGTCACATCTCCGACGTGGTTTGTACCCTGCCCCAATCCAGGACAATCGATGAGGGTAGCTCAGCTCAAACATCCCCCAATGGTGGTCTCCCAATTAGTGATCAATAAGCAAGGCTAAGCGTCCCCAAACTAAACCCACAAGCTTAGGTTAAGGATCCGTTAAGGAATTCCGGTCTTCAATGGTTAGCCGTAACCCACTTTTAGTTTGCTGTTGGGTCCTCTACAGTTAGCTGTAACCTACTTATGGCTAACAGTAAGTATACAGGTCTGAAATCCAACATCCGGACACTACAGTAAAACCCTGTCGGGCTAACCATAGATTTGTTCTACGGTCAGCTACGGTTAGCTCCATGGCAAGCCGTAGTGCAAATGGGTTAGAAACCATGCTCTGACTTTGTAACCATTGTGTAATCCACGGTTGATTTTCTTGAGTCTTATGGCTAGATGTGCGGTCTCCATGGTTAGCTGTAAGGCTTTAGAAACGCCTTCTGAAGCTGAAATCTGTTCAGATTCAAGGGGTTTCTCCCCATTCAGTGGAAGGGGCCTTGCGTATCCATTATGAGGGTCTCAACCAAACCTTTATGAGGGTTGGGTAACCATTATGGGGCTCTCAACCAACCCTTTTACAGTCCACACAACATACGTTGAAGGCCATTAATAAACATTTCACCTAACTAATCATTTCACCAATCCACCATTAATGAGCTTACAAGGTCACTAACATGAAATAAATTGAGGAAATCAATTCAATAGCACATACATATCAATTTAAATGCATATGTTCACTTGCCTTGGCTTGGAAACACTTGGGCTGAAGAAAACCCGAGCTAGAAAGCCCTCTTTGAGCATTTAACCTGAAAACAACTCCCAAACCCAAATCCTACCTCAAAAGAAAGAGGATGGAAGCTAGTGAGCTAGCATGCAACATTTCTAAGTAATATGAGTTGGAACCCTAGAGATTTCAAAGGAAAACACTTACCAAAGGTTGGAGAGATGAGAGAAAAGCTTGGAGAAGGCTATGGCAATTATGTTATCCAAATGGATGATTGACAGGTCTGAGGGGAATGCAGCCAGCGGTTAAAAAAATTAGTTAGAGATAATAACCACATATTCTTCTTGTGTTTTTTTGTGGAGACATACATCAGAAAGCCCTAATAAGATTAGTACTTGTGTATCTTTCTGTTAACTTGTCTTTCGTCCCTAACTTTCACCGTGAATCTTGTGTGTGCTCATTTCCACCTATGTACATGCATGCAAACACTTGTGTGCGCGCACACCAAGGCATCTTTTTTTTAGAGTCTAATGGTAGAACTCTTATAGCTTATCCCACACTGATGAGATAAGGCTCAGATGAGGTTCTCATTTCAAAAATATGATCAGCCCACACTTTCTTATAGATTCTTAGAATCGCAGAAAACATATGAATAAAAAATTGATTTCTCCATCTATAGTAGTAACCAGGGCGTTACAACTGCTGATTTTGGATCAAAATCCCTTGTGTAACTCTGAAAGGGTTTTTCAAGGCAATTCTTCCATCAAACTTAACTGTTGTCTCTGCCAAATGACTTTCAGTTTAGGCATCACGAACTCATCGCCAGGATTTTTTTAACATGGCCGAGTGACAATATTTCTTGTAGATTCTATTGGATCTTCACTGCTGTAGTGCATAGAAAATATTAAATCAACAAGAATAGACATAGCTTGGTTACTCAATTACTTAACAGAGTTCTAATGGTTATTTGACCTTCAAATTTCCCCACACATCATGTAAAGTAAGGTCACACAAGCCATTAGCTGAACTTTGGCAGACCCTACAGCTTTGAAATCACCCCAAAACACGTCAAATTTGATCAAATCAGTCACATGACCTTGAAATTGTGCAGATTCATATCATATGAACCATAACAAAACCACTGACTCATACAATTTCATGAAAGTGGAGAAACAGGTTCTTATATGTTGCAAACAACAGCAATGCACTCCATCTATCATCTAGAGTGTAAAGTAAATGGAAGAAATGCAAACCAGGGCCTTATGCTGTTGGTTGGTGGAGCACAAACCACAGGTTTTGAGAACATTCAACTGGAACTTCTGTTGACCTCTTCTTTGGATCCATCTTTTTGATCATCAAATGGTGTCTGAAAATCTGTTAAACTGTACAAATCAAAATGAATTAGGTGAGTTCTCTGGCTATGGGTTGTACAGATTCTGGTCTGCTAGCGCTAATTCCATAGTGGGTACTCTTTCAAAAGTATATTTGTAATTTATCACCTTTCCGACCATTATAAAAATTGATCTACTTTATTAATTAGTATTCATTTTCTTCTAATGTAAGCCTGCTTGTTTTTTTTCTCATTAAATTTTTGGTTACAGAAAAAAACTCTGTTACATATTTCCCATTTAAATAGTTTTCAATTATTTACGAATGCATGTATCACTTATTTGTTCCATGTATTTCTCTCTCTCGTTTTCTTTTCTAATTATTTGGTGATCTTCACATTAAGTTGCATTTGTTGAATTTTTTGTTTCAAATGCTTCTGTTCTATATAAATTGCTTGTTTACTAGCCTAGGCAACAGTATGTAATATTTTCCTTTTTATCCTTGGGGCAGCTATTCTTTCAGGGGCATCAATTCCAATATTATCTCAGGTAATGATGCTGATTATTTTGTTATTATCAACGTTTATTCTCATTAGTGACTGGAAGGTTTTTGTGGCGCCATCATCATCGTCATCATCATTAAAGCCTTGTCCCAACTATATTGGGCTCGGCTACATGAATTCTATTTCTCCATTTCAATCTAGCATGAGCCAAATCATCAGATAAGTTACACTTTCTCTAACCTATTTTTACTACCTCCATCCACGTACTCTTCAACCTACCCCTTCCCCTTGGTGGGCCCTCAACCTACATAGCAAAACTTTTCCTTACAGGTGCCACGTCCTTTCAACTTACCCCTTCCCCTTGGTGGGCCCTCAACCTACACTAGAGAAAATTTTCCTTACAGGCGCCGTTGTCAGCCTACATTGGACATGCCTTAACCACATCTCAAACGGGTCTCTCTAATCTTATCCCCATTGATGCCATCCCTAAATGCTCTCGAAAGCACTCATTTATAATTTTGTCCTTCTTAGTTTTACCACACATCCATGTCCACATTCTCATCTCTACTAAATCCATTTTGTGCAAATGTTGCTTCTTGATGGGCCAATATTCTACTCCATATGTTATATAGCTGGTCTAATCACTGTCTTGTAAAATTTTTATTTCAATCTTCACAAAGCACTTCAAAAGAAAGTCTCCACTTCAATCATCCCCGCTTTTATCCTATGTTCGACATTTTCATCAATCTTTCCGTCATTGTTAATTATTGAATTAAGGTAACATAATGAATCTCTTTGTGGTATCTTCTAGGTTCAATTCTTACAGTAGTTTAAGCTCTTTGTATATGCCCACTAAAGTTGGAATCCATATATTCTGTCTTTGTAGCTTATTTTTAAAGCTTTTGAATTCTAAAGCCTCCCGCCATCTCTCTTTGTTCCATTCTCTAAAAAGGTGTTATAATACATGTATATTAACTTTATTCATGACCTTCATTATATTGAAATCAAATAATAGAATAACCAATTTATGTTTAACTGTAATGTTCTGTGCAGACATTTCTTGTGTGGCAGCTTTTGTTGTCTATAATTTTCCTTGGGAGAAGATATAGGTTCAATCAATTGCTTGGATGTTCTCTTGTTGCAATTGGTGTAATAATAACTGTTGCCAGGTAACTTAAACCTTTAATTAACATGCTTTAATTATGGTATTACTCTGTGTGGTCCCTTAAGGGCCATGTTTAAATCTTTCTTGTGTTGCTTCAATGGGGTGGTCCTGTGGGACACCTTATTCATAACCAGCGTCTTATAGCATGTATAGGTGGTTTTTTTTAGATGGGTTGGGGGTTGCCAAGTTGGCTATATCTTAGATATAGTGGTGTTTGGCACCTCTCTCTCTCCCTCTCTCTCTCTCTCTCTCTCTGTGTGCGCGCGCGCACTTGTATGTGTCTTTTGATTATTGTGACGGTTCTGCGCTTAGGTGTTTGGAGCATTTTTTACTACTTGTGTTGTTTCTAGAAGTGTTGGATCCATGTCACGTTTTTCTATATTTATGATTGTTTTGTGAATTGTGATAGAGATATTACCAGAAGAACAAACACAAAATTGCCCTGGGCTTCTACAACATGTGTTATAGCACCACTATGGTTTTTAATACCTAGATTTCCAAATTTTGACTGAAGTTTAGTGGGTAGAATTTCTTGGATGGGTCACACTCTCGATGATGTTGATTGTGGGGAAAAAAGTGGTTTGGTTATATTGATAGAAGGGAGAAGACATCTACGTAGGGTGATCCAAATAATGGTGATTGAGATTCTAGAAGTAATGGTGATTGAGAATCTAGAAGTATGTCGGTTAAGTCACGACTCATGACTTCCCAATTCCAGCACACCATAGTTTAGTGATACATTCACTTACTGTAAAACAACCAAGGCAATTTGAGACTGTTACCTTTTCATGTTCTTAAGAGAACACGCTTGAACATAGCTATCATTTGGCTAGAGAGATTGCTCATTCTTTTATAGAGAAGATACTAGGTAATTACTATGCCAAAATCCATCGTATGTACTATGATCTGGGATAAAATTAACCTTTCCAATTGTGTTGCATAACATAGCGAATTGGAGATTATGGAAAGCTAGATATTTGATCTATTTGCAAGACTGATCCTGAGTATTTCTAGTGTTTTTTACTAGTCAGCGGTTTCTTTAACCATTAGGAACTATTTTTTTCTCCCTTCTGTGGGAAGAGTTAGGTGAAGGTGATGATGACATTTGAAAACATAATCCTTGATTGAATAATGTTGGTTGGATCTTATAATGGTATAGAGGAGGACATAGTGATGGTGGTCTTGATCGAAGTTATGGGTGGCAAATGGGGGTCAAAATGTGTTGGGTTCACTAGGGGTGTCGTATCCGAGTTGTTTCTGAAATGGGTCTGGTAACTTAACCTACATCCGATGCAAGTCAACCTGACCAATCTACATAACCGGTTTTAACACTCTAAATCATGAAATGATTTTTGAGATGGATTGAATAAGAAGACGACGACGAAGAAATTCCTAAGATGGATTGGGTTGAATAAGAGGGAGAAGAAATATATGGGATGGGTTGGGTAGAAGGGGAAGAAATTTATGAGAATGTGTTGGGTTGAAGGAGAAGGAAAAGAAGAAACTTCTGAGATGGGTTGGGTCAAAGAAGAAATTTCTTAGATGAGTTAGGGCGAAGAAGAAGAAATGGAAGGAGAAGAATTTTCTAAGATGGGTTGGGTTGAAGAGGAAGTCTAAGGGGGACGAAGTCTACGAGATGGGTTGAAGGATAAGATATGAGATGGGTTGGGTTGAAGGAGGAGAACGAAGGAACTTCTGAGATGGGTTAGGTTGAAGAAGAAATCTTGGAGATGGGTCGGGTTGAAGAAGAAGAAGAAGAAGAAGAAGAAATGTGTTACGTGGGATACGCGGGTTATGTGGGTCGACCCTAACCTGACTCATTTAAATGTGGGTTTGGTTCTCTTGACCTATGATTGACCTATATATAATATGATGCAATCGTAGATACGATCGCAAGTGCTGGAGCACAATTAGGGTTCCCACGGGAACAATCACACGATGAAGACACTCTCTAACGATAAACCCACGAAGGGAAAATTCTATTTAACTCAAATCTCTGAGATCATTGATCTCTACAATGCTATATTTATAAGAAAAAAAACTTAGGGGTTAAGAAATCAATCCTAATCAAACTAGGAAACAAGAATAAATATCCTATCCAAATTAGAAACCTAATTCTAATTACACTCTTTGCTAAAAATAAAACTAATAGCAATTAACAATTTGAATTTCATGGGTCCCACATGTGGCCCACAAGCCTGGTTGCAATGATGTGGTATTGCTGTTGCATCATTCACCCCAGGTTGGAAAGGAGTTCAACCCGAACTCGGCTATTCTTCTTCATGTTGCTTTTGTAGATAGTGTGCACTTGAAGTGCTTCCTTGGTGAGATGAGAACTTGATCCTTTCTTTGGTGGTGCCGGATTCATAGGACAGTGCTACTTGCTTTTCACCATGCATGAATGTGTATGTGTTGTCACGCATTCCATTAGTACCATTCTTGTCATACATCCATGGACGACCCAACAAGATATCACAACTATCCATGGGTACCACATTGCACCACACCGTATCCGTATAATCTTCACCAATAAAAAATATAACTGAGCTTGCATACCTCACTTGCACTTCATCACCTGTCATTAACCATCTAGCAAAATAGGGACGATGATGCTTTCGAACTTTCAGCGGTAATCGATCCACAAGAGCTTGAGATATAATGTTCTGACAACTTCCTCCATCAATGACTACCATGCATTCTTGACCATTGACTGTTCCTTTGGAGCAAAAAGTATTTTCTCGCAACCACTTATTCTCAGTAGTTGATGTAGTGTCGGTGATGACCATGAGAGACTCAACACCCTCCTCGGGCATAATGTCCTCTACATCCTCTGTTTCATTCTCTTTAGAATCATCTAGAGTATTTGTCACATCACTTTCATTCTCAAAGAGGTGGATGCATTTTGCACATTCCGCCGTACGATGCCCCTTGTTGTTTACAATTAAAGCATGTGATCCTATTTTGACCTTCGGGCTTGATGAAAACCTTCTCAAACGAACCACTCGGTTTAGAACCTGCAATTGAGGAATTCTTCTGCGTAACCCATAGATGCATTAAATTTTCTGACATGATGATTTGCAATCCCTTCAGCCTTTGACCTTCGGGCTTGATGAAAACCTTCTCCGACGAACCACTCGGTTTAGAACCTGCAATTGAGGAATTCTTCTGCATAACCCATAGATGCATTAAATTTTCTGACTTGATGATTTGCAATCCCCTCAGCCTTGATAGTATGTTGAACAATCTCATCAACATTATGAAAATCCTTGAATGTGAGGATATATTGTATGTCAAGTGTAAGCCTAATAAAGTATCTATCAACTAATGCATTATCAAATTAATTCAAACCACAACAAGCTTGCATGGTCATGAACTCCTCAGAATACTCAACAATTGTCTTAGATCCTTGTTTCAAATATTGAAAACTTGAATGCAGATCGCTGGAGTAATTGACAGGAAGGATTTTTTTGCTTCAACAGATTTTTCATCTTGGTCCATGTGTCAACGGGTTCAATTTGTTGGTTTCTTCTCTTCTTTTGCAATTTGGCCCACATATCACAGCATAATTGTGAAATCGAGTTGCTACTAGTGTAATCTTATGACCATCCGTCATTTGCTTATGTGCAAAAATATTTTCAACACACTAACCAATCCATAAATTCATCCGGCTTCAATTTTCCATCATATTCGGGAATCACGAGCTTAATACCCAAATCATGATCAACATTGACGGCATGTGGATCTTGTTGATTCCGATAATGTCCTCCATCATCTCGATGATTATCCTCATGCCGATTATTTTTCAAATTGGTTAATCGAGTTTCAATCCTTGCAAGAGTCTCTTGCATTTGAACCATCGTTGCGGATAGTTAATTAACAGTTACCGATAATTCCACAACGGTTCCCCCCAAATTAACATCATAATTGGAGGAAAACTCCACTTCTACATGCTTCTTAGGAGGCATTTTTTTTAATTCAAATTTAAAAATTTTGACTGACCTGATGTGTAGATCTGCTCTCCATGAACACAATGGCGAAAATGGATCTGAAATCCGACCTCTGATTGCTCCGATATCGCAAAGACAATGAGCCGTTGATTGGTCAAAGATAACTGTTGACCAGATTTTGCTGTGTTGGCTTGATCGTGTCGGACCTAATCTTACCTGACCCAAATCGGAAATCAGGCTCACAGATGATTGAAGCCTGGCACGTGATCCCTCTCCCCGCCTAGTTCTCTGTGTCAAAACAAAGGAGAAAAAGGGATTGCTACACCTTTTCGTTTCTTTGCTTCGCTGGGGATGAGAAGAGAAGAGGGAGCTCAGCAGTTGTTGGCGTTGAGTGATTGAGAAGGGCGACGACGTCGGCTGGCAGGTGGGTGGAGGCGGCGGGCTCGGGTGCCGAGTATGTTTCTCATCTTCTGCTCCTTTTGCTCTCATCTTTCTTCTCTGCATTTTCGTTCTTCTTCTTCCTTTCTGTGTTTCTTTTTTTTTTTTCTTTTTTTTGTTTTTCTGGGTTTGAGGCTACTGATGAAAGGGGTTGGACGAAGGGTCTGGGATTTGGTTTGTGGAGGTTTTCGGGAGACAGTGGACGAAGGGGCTTCAGATGTTGGAGAGGCAGTGGTTTTTGCTGGTGGGGATTGGCAGAGATGGGTTCGGTTTGGACGAGTATGATATATATATATATATATTTTTTTTTTGCTGGGTATGGGATGGAAGGTGATTGGGTGTGGGGTTTAGACAGAAGTTTGGGCTGGGATTAGAGTGGGGGTTTGGGTTTTCGGACTGTGGATTGTGGATTTTTTAGGGATGGTGATGGACGATGGGTAGGCTCCGATCGGTGACTGGAGATGGATCGGAGCGATGTGAATCTTCGCTCTGATACCAGATGGATTCCAGCCACTAGTGCACAAACATAAAATTGAAACAACCCATAACTCACGATAACTCGGAGGAATTATTGATTAATTGAAAATAAGCATGTCTACTTCAACGAAGGGCTCCTCTGTATATAGTGTATTAGGAGTTCTAAATAAGAAAGCTACTAATTCTAATCAAATAACAAAATAAGAAATAATTTCTTAAACAAGAAATAATTCTCTAGTTAGACTTAAGATATAATTAGAATAACACAGTAGCTTCTCATCCAATTGGGCCTGTGGGCTGAACCCAATGGATTGGGTTGGATGGTTGGGTTCTTTATGTGGGCCCAGGGCTCTTTTAACCATCCGTACTGCATCAATTCTCCCCCGCTTGAAAAAATTTGACTCCGGAGAGTTGACGACTTGATAATATGGGAGAGAATCTGTCCACAAGTTTTGAAAATGTCCACCTAGGTTGAAGATCATCTGTACAAACGTTTGGTTTTTCATGTGATCTTCATTCTCGTGACATGGCTTAGAAGTTTGACATAATCTTTTCCTCCGTCTACAAGTAGACTGGAAGTGGTGCTTCTTCTGTTGTTTGCATTTATCTTGATGCTGCGCTTTTCCAATGAGAGACTGCACCTGTAAAATCTGTCATATTTGAGTGCAATTTTCAAGCTTCCATTGTTGAACCCTGAAGATGAAGTCAATGTGGGGGACGTCAACAACTTGATGTTCTTGTTAAACCTCTGAAACAATTAATTTGATTTCCGATGTCTCAATTGAAGTTTCTGGAGGTGGTATGACAATCAGATCTACCAAATGTTCACTTTTCGGAATTTCCAAATGGGTTTTGGTTTGGGCTAAGGGTTTGGAGAAGGGGTCGGGATTTCCAGAAGGTGGGGTTAACGGAATTAGGGCTTCGGGGTTGTGTTTGGGGATTTGGGGATTTTGGTTTCGTTGGGGACAGAATTTGGGCAAGTGGTGGTGCTGGGAGTTTGAGATTTAGGGGATTTGGATTCGTAGGGAGTCTGGGATGTCGTTTCTGGTGGTGCTGGGAGTTTTTTTATTTTTTATTTTTTATTTTTTATGAAGAGGGCTCGGTTGGTTTCGGTAGTGGCTAGGTTTAGGGGATTGGATCGGCAGGGAATTGAGTTGGGTTTGGTCAATGATTGGGAGACGGTGGATTGGTTTCAGTGAGATGGAATATGGAAGATGGCTCTGTGGGATGGAGATGAGTGATGATGGAGGTCGGGTTCGGGAGGGGTTGGTTCCCGTGGTGACGATGGGGTGGGTGGATGACGGCAGAATAGGAATCCAGGGAGTAATAGACGTCTCCCCGGCGACCGGTCTTCGGTTCTGATACCAAATTGGCATAGTCAAGATCCGCGATCAAGCAATAGATCAATCTCCCGAAGGATTGATCGAATCCAAAGATGGATTCCAGCCACTAGGGCACAAACATAACATTGAAACGACCCATAACTCACGATAACTCGGAGGAATTCTTGATTAATTGAAAATAAGCATGTCTACTACAACAAAGGGCTTCTCTATATATAGCGTATTAGGAGTTCTAAATAAGAAAGCTACCAATTCTAATCAAATAACAAAATAAGAAATAATTTCCTAAACAGGAAATAATTCTCTAGTTAGACTTAAGATATAATTAGATTAACACAGTAGCTTCTCATCCAATTGGGGCTGTGGGCTGAACCCAATGGACTGGGTTGGATGGCTATGTCCATCATGTCAGCCCAAGGCTCTTTTAACCATCTGCACTGCATCAAAATGCCAAAGCTATTTACTTAACTTTTTGTTAATGGTATTTACTGAACTTATTTTTGTCCACCTTCCTAATTAAAAGAATGCTTAAACCACCTTGTCTCATTGGCTTTGACACTGATTTCCAACCTACCAAATGGTATTTATGATATCATCTGTATACACCTATATAAACTTTCCTAAAGCATTCCAATATGAATTTCCGTTATTAATCATCCATATTCCAACACCTTAATCTCAATAGAAAGTATGTAGCTGGCTCCAAGTTATTGCATATAGACCTCTCCTTGCTAGCTTTAATATAGAAGATAATTAGCAGAGAAAGTATGGGCATCTGGATCTTCATTATATTCATGTGTGCAGTGGATCTGGTGCGGGTCAATCACTCAAAGAAGCTGGATTTTTTTGGACGCTTCTGATGATTATTTCATTTATGTTTCAAGCTGCTGATACAGTGTTGAAGGTTGTTAGCATTTCCCAGAGTTTAATAAATACTGTCATCATTCAGATTATGCAACTTTAGTCTAATGAAATACATCATTGTTGTTGATAGGAAATAATTTTCTTGGATGCTGCTCAGAAGTTAAAGGTACATATGCTGGTTCCATTTACATTCTCAAGAACTGAAGGAAAATAAATCTTTAACAAGTTGGGCTAGTTTTTCATCACATGCCTTTGGAAATGGATGATGATGCAGATGAACAAAATGAGCTGAGTTTTATTTCTATATTCAAATCAATCCATGACGTTTATTTAAATATTGCAGGGAGGATCAATGGATCTTTTTGTTGTAAACTCGTATGGATCTGCTTTTCAGGTAAGTACTGCTGAGTTTGAATTTCTTGCTTCAACATCATACAAAGCTGATATTCTATTGACATTCTTCTGGTTTTGTTCATGTAGGCATTGTTTATATGCCTCTTACTTCCTTTCTTGTCCAAGTTATGGGGTGTTCCATTCAACAAATTGCCAAACTATCTTAAAGATGGAGCAGCCTGCTTTCTAAATATTGGATCTTTATCAAGTGGTATGTTTCTAAGTCTTCAAATATTGAGTTGAATCCCTACCAACAATATATATATATATATATATATTGAGTTGAATTGGTTTCTGTGCTATAAAATGAAGTTCATCATTGCTTCTTTCTTCTTCTTCTTTATATATCAAAGTAGAGTGAAGAGCATGTAAAACATAGCAAGCGTGATGATCTTTTTCATGGTTTTGTTAAATGCTATGGATTAAAGTGACCACTATTTACCAAGGTTTTGAGATATCTGTTAGTCGGTTTTGATCCATAATCATAAAGTAATGTGTGTGTACTGTGTACTACCATGTGAGACAGCCCATGGGGCCCACTTGGGATCACTAGAAAAAAAAAAACCCTTATTATATGTCACCAATGCCTTTGGATTTAATCCAATCCGAATGGACTGGACTGTTGGATTGGAATCAAACAAAATCATGTATTTTAAGTTTCAACACCGTTAAACTCAAGGGTGACAAATCAAGTGGTTAGGATGATGGGATTGACTTGAGATTTCATATATAGGCTGGTCCCATTTAGATCTCCATCTCCGACCTCATCCTTGATTGGTGGTGCCCCAAGTTGTCCCGTACAGATATACCTTTATTCTCTCTTTTTCTTCTTGCTTCCTGTTTTAGGACTGATTGCACAGTCAAGTATATTCATTGGAAAAAAAAAAAAAAATTGGTTTGAGGAAACAAATCTCGTTCCTATTGTATACAATAGGACTTACCTATATGATTGATCCATGCTCTCACTAACCACCGTGATGAAGAACACATCCTAATTTGACTTTGGTCTGAACATTTCTATTTTTAGTTGATGGAAATTGCACTTATTAAGTTGTTAAGCTTTGCTACGCTAATAACAGGGTTTAGGTTGATCTTTTGCGTGACGGTTGGCCAACCTCTAATACACACTATACCCTTCTCATCCTGCTAGGTGCTAAGCTTGTGCTTGGCATGAATCTAGGTTCTGCAATGCTTGGTTTTTCTATTAAAAAACATCCAGCTCCTGTGGGAACACTTGGATGTGTGGGAATCAAGGGAGGCAGGCTGATGGATATTTCTTGATGTGGATTAGTCGATCCCAGAATATCAGGCCAATTAAACAATCCTAGCTCTGAATTTTAGGTTGTCAAATTTAATTCTATATCATACAAACTTATGTGATAAAACCCTATGTTGAATCATATGTGACTAGTGTCAGATTAAAACTAATGCCAATTGAAGTGGTGTGAAGAGATTTTGTGGATCATAGGTGGGCACCTCTCATAATACAAAAGAAAGGGGTGCCGGTTCAAGCTTTCTTTTTTCTGCTAAGTGGGATTGTTCTCAAGTAAAATTTTTATGAGTTCATCTATTCAGTTAATTTCGATAGTTTCTTTAAAACGGCTGATGGATTCCTCCTTTTAGTTAATTAATCATAGTTGTTAATTTCGTTTCAGACTCCATTTCAGTGTGGCCTCCCTAAAGAAATGTTTTGGCTGATTTAGAATTTCGGTGAAACATTTTGGAGTAATGTTTCGGAAAAATAAATAAAATCAAAATATACATATATGCTAGAAAAAAAAAATAAAGAATGTAATTTATGGATTTAATCCATTATGATAAAACAACAATATAACATATAAGTATAAGATCTAAGCACACTCCTTACCATAATAAAGTTAAAAAACAAATTTTCATATCATAAAAGTTAACAACCTTTAAAATTGAGGCTTGGAAACACTCCCCAAAACATTTCAGCCATTTCGGAAATTTCGGACGTTTTGGTCATTTTGGTTAATTTTGGCTGAAATCCATGTGTTTTGGATGAAATTGACCAAAAGTCAAACAAAAAGTTACGCCATGCATTTCGTTTCAGCTGCATGACCGAATTTTTTTTTTCTTTTTTTGTCATTTTGGCTGAAACTAAACGAAATTGATAACTATGTAATTAATGTAGTCTTTATGGTCAACAATTAATTCCTACCTTTAAGTTAAGTAAGATAGTTACTGAAACCAACTACTAAAATTGGAAGATTAGAAGTGTCATTCTCCCAGGATTTTTTCCCCACTGAAGGCTAACGTGACTTCTCATCCAGGGAGAGGGGGAGGGTGACACTGTTAAATGGCCAGAACGTATAAAAGGGATTTTCAAATTTTGGGTGTCTATGGCCTCATCTTGCGTCCCCTTGGTTCCACCCATGGTTCTGCACTCAATGTATTCTGTATGCAACTACAGGATCAAATGTTTTATTTTTCTAATTTTGATTTGAAACAGGGTGTGATGGAGCGCCGCTGTTGCCACTACTGTTTGTATTAGTGAACATGGCCTTCAACATTTCATTGTTGCACCTCCTTAAGATCTCTTCAGCTGTTGTATCTTGCTTGGCCACCACTTTCTCAGGTGCTTCATCTTCATCTTCCATTTATTCATAAGGCGCGCGCGCATGTGTGTGTGTGTGTGTGTGTGAGAGAGAGAGAGAGAGAGAGAGAGAGAGAGAGAGAGAGAGAGAGAGAGAGAGAGAGAGAGAGAGAGAGAGAGAGAGAGAGAGAGATTCCTTGTACTAACCAAGTCAATGTGATAAAGGCTATGATGATGATCTTGTAGAGAGTCTTAGCTTGTTTAATAACTGCAAAGTCAGACCTGGTGCCTGCCTTGGGTAAACGTTGCCCCCAAATCTATAGCAAGGAGAACGTTATATATCTGTATTTCCGGGCACTGATTGAGATGTCCAATAAACTTCTTGGTCGCTGAACTGTGAACTGACCATATTGTGGAAACTTGGCAACCAGAGTTATATTACTCCATATTTCTCTGAAAAGATGGCTTAATTCTGATGTATAGCTTAAAAGCCTCTCAACTACCACTCCCACAAGAAAGATTGACCGACCGATGAGGATTGCAATATTCTCTTACAATTTTCTTTTGTTAAAAAGTTACAATTAGCTTCTAAAAATTTTTTTAAAAAAATGAAAACAACCTGAGATAATTGAATACATACTTTCTAGAAGTGGTGTTTTGCTTTATCAACAGCTTGATGATGAAATGCATGTGTGTTTTGCAGTGCCCCTATCTGTTTACGTATTCACCCTTCCCCTTCCATACATAGGCATAGCGTCGTCTCTCCCAGCTGGCTTCATTATGGGAGTTATCATTCTTGTCATCGGGATGTTACTCTATACATGGACTCCACCAGATAGTGCCACCACCTCCACAGTCGCACTTAGCTGAGGATTAGGTAATGTCATTCATTAGTCATCAATCCTCACAATTGGGGGTTTGGCTTTTGTGCAATTTTGAGTGGTCACTTGTAACAGATGCTGATGTTATGCGAATTGTGGTGTTAATATATTTTGTGTGGGTTTATGTATTTTATGTAACACAAGATGCTTATTTATGCTTGTATTCGTACTGTTATTATAAATGCTGCCTCATTTTCATTGTTGTTGTCGTCACTTTCGGTAATTGTTTGTCCCATCAATTGAAGGGTCAGCTTTGTGAGTTCTGCTTTTGCACTGATAAATATAATAAGAGCTATATCCTATATCACTCCACAATTAATTCTTCATTGTCTCTCATACTTGCGGGAAATTTTACGTGGCCAAATCCTATATTCTGTCTCCTATTGAAATCACTTGCGGACTTCCTTTTTCCAAACATTCCCAACTGTTCCTTCTTGTCAATCCACAAATCCATGGTAGTTTACATATCTTACCAACATGCAATTTATCTAATGCCGGATTGTTTGTAATTAAACAGACTACAGCGGATGTAACATGTAATTTGTCTACTTGCTGATTGTAGGGAAGTACACCGTGGGGGCGTTCTGGGGCCTTGCTACGAGGCCTGTAGCCTCTTGATCTTGGACCTTTTTTAGTTTTTGTCCTTATATTCAACTCAGATCCAACCCAAGGGCCTAAAAGTCAGGCTTAGGCCAACTGATTTGTAAATATATAATCCTGTGTTAATATGGCAATCTGGCTTCTGGCCTTGCCCCTAAGAATATACAGGCCCAGTCCTCTATTACATTGGGCCAATAGGAGTAGCTCCAGCTCATGGGCTAAACATGCAGCTCAAATGTAGCCCCATTTGGGCCGGACTGGGATTGGGCAGGCTAGGCGAGGTGTTGACGCGTTCCCAAGCCCGGTCCAAATTGTATATAAGGGTGAGCCTGCATCCAAGCTTGAGCTCAAGCTGGATGAAATCCAAACTGCCAATTCGTAGCCTGATGTCTGAGCCTGAGCCTGAGCCCAAGTGCGCAGTGTGCATGCACCTTCCTGTCCATCTGCGCAGACCTAGTGCATGGTGTGAGCATGCTTAGAAGTTGGATCTGTTGTGCAGAGCTCCGTTCTCAAGAGGATAGTTTTCTAGCCTTTCCAATCATTGAGGGTAGAAGTTGTGAAGCTGGTAGATTAATCATCGATTGGCCAATGTCAGCATCACGAATTAGTCCTCACCACCTGATATATGGAGGCATAACATAGCCATCCAATCAATGAAGTTACTACTTTTTGAGTGTCTCAAAGTTGTCCAAATCCAAACCTTTAGACAAGGCTCGATTTTTTCCAAAATTAATTCATTAGAGATAGTGTGAAGGTCTGCGATTGTGTACGGCAACATATCGATTCTAGCAGAGTAAGGGCCATACTTTCCTGCAAAATTCTGCGCGCACATACAGACTTGGGCTTTGAAATCCAGGGCCCAAGTCTGAAAGCACAGAAGGAAACCATTCCGGATTCCATGTTCATGCATGATCTAGTGGAGGATATATTTTAGCTATGATCAAGTCAAAAGAGGAACTGATCATAAGCATCAATACCAAGACCCAAATAAAACTGGCCAAATTGATTAGCCGCTCTTGGGCTTCATCCCCACAGCCTGCCCATTGTTCGGAACCACTGGTTTGATGGGCCTCATTGAACATGGAGATGCCTCAATAGATTTCCAATCAGATCCCACCCATCCAATTTTTCACACAAAGGAAACAAAACATACTCATTTTATGACGTTTTTACAAATAACATCCTAAAGTATTTTTTCACAATTAACATATAGCATCCCCCTTGGGAATCCTATAAATATGAAAATGCCCATAGATCTAACCAAATTCTGATTAAACCCAGGAATGAAAACTTGGTTTAATGGCTTCTTTTTCTGTTTGAACTTAAACCACTCATTGATTATTTGATTAATTAAAACTAGTTAGCCATACAGGAACTCTCAGTCAATTTTTACCATCTGATTGGCTAGGAATGTATTTTCAGAGAGAGTTTGCTTAATGAAGAAATGAATAGACGACATTCATGACCATTTTGAGAGATTAACCAAATAGTTAACCTCTTTTCTCAAAATTGATTAATCCAACAGCCCACCATTCAGATCAATTTAATTGACACAGAAATAGTATTCTTTTTTCTAATAATTATAACTGTGATCGAACCGAAATTGATGATTGCACAACAGATTAGCAGTTTTGGTAACTTGAAATCAAGGAAATGCCTGCCTTATTTGACTCTTGTTACTGTGAAACACCAACTATGGAATTGTCAATACATTACTACCATTTTACAAACCTTTTCAAGCACTTGTGAAGTGTAGAAACACGTAATCGCTCACGGATTTTGCGATGGATACTAATTGCTAGATAACACAACAATTAAACAGGGAAAACTCCACACCAAAAGAGAAAAAATGTAAATAAATTAACAAGTAAACACATGATCTCAGGGCTGGTAGCAACTGGGGAAATTGTAATGAAAGGAAAATAAAAGGTGCAATGTGATATTTATGACAACAGTAAAACCAGTACATCTAACACCAGCTTGTTACCCGACATTCTACATGCCATTGCATGAATAAACAGCATTTTCTGCAAAACTCGATCCAGCATCCTTTTTTGCAAAATCTCCTCATACATTAAACATGTGAATGCACTGCTACTTTTCCTAGCACAAAAACAACAATACTGATCAAGGGCATACCAATCTAGTAATTTGTGTGGCAGTAGGACCACTGACTATTGGGGTGGAAATAACAAGTACATTTTCTTTTATCTTCACTAATTTTCTTAATATTTTAGAACTTGTCCCACACTATATATGCATACCTTTGAGTTTTCAAGATCTTTCCTTGAACTAGTGACTCGTAAGTGGTGGTTATAGTCTTAGTTGGCATACACATTCAACCTCACACGAGCAGTCACCTCAGGATGAAGCTTCAACTCTGCAATGTACTCCCCAATTTCACGGATCTCAGGAAGAGAAACAGTCCGTTTGTCAACATCCCTGTTGAAAGAAATCAAGAACATGGGCATGTCTCTCAAACCAAGCATTCAATCAGATGTACAGTATTTTCTCAAGTTTGAGAAGCATGGGCGCCGTACCTTTGAAGTTGTGCCTTGATGATGTCAACAAGATCTTGTGGAGTAACACTATCAAAATGGAAGCATGTCTTAGATCCAGTAAGAAAACGGTTAAGTAAATTGGTTCAGTAACAGTTTTGAACCACTCACGTGCCAAAAATTTGTTTTCCTTTTCCCCCTTTGCGCTTCACCTTGAATGCTCCAACTGTTTCAAAAACTAATGCAAGCTGTTGTGCCTCTTCTTTTACCTAGCATGAAAAAGAAATTAACAGTGAAAACTAAATACATGGCTGTGGTGGAATTATAACATAAATATATAGGCACGGTTTTGATCCCTTGGACAACATTACCAAAACTCACACCTTATGTGTGTGTGTGTGTGTGGCCATTATTTCTTTTTCTTTTTCTTTTCATAGGCCATTTCTCAATCATGACAGATCCTTTGGATCTGAAAATGCATCTCTCATATTTAAACCTGCACCAATCTATTGGTACTGGCCACAACCCCCTAGGTGGGCTCCATCGAGCTTTAGCCCAAAATATTTTTGGGTGACACCACACAAGGTTGTGGGGAAATTCAATGACAGGAGAAACTATTTTTAAGGCATCAAAGTCGTCCAATCTTTAGCTATGGAATAAAGCTGGATGAGTATCAAATTTTGCATGATCAACTGAGGGGTCAAACAAATTCAGATGAGTATCAAACTTTGACCTGGTGGCAATTCAAAGGGCAGGTTGGGGGTGTAAGTTTGATCATAGGAGGGGGAACACCCCACAAGTTTGGACCATTCCTAAGTGGAAAGGCCTAGCCGTTTTCTGAAATTTGAATGTCTGTATGTATTAGGAGCCTGTTGCATTGTTGCAGATTTGTTTAGAGAGGAAGGCAGATTTGTTTAGAGAGTAAGGCCTTTTAAAACTATTTTCTCTTAGAATCAAGTAGTTTATTGAAATGCAGTTTCTAACAATTCGAAAGCGATATAACTAAGTCTTTACAAAGGAACTGTAAAATCCAGTTTACAACCTGCGACAAAAGCATGAACCGAAACTGTTAAGGACCATCTGATTCTTTGGAAAATATACCATAGGATAGGCTCTAATCTGGATCTGATCAACACCTGCAAGAAACAGGCACTAAACTCTACATGAATTTGATTATACAGGAGGCCACTCCAACGTGGTATGTATGGCTTGCATTCTACATAGCTCTAGCAAAAAAGACTGGTCAAATTAAATGGATTACGAGTTGTAGATCAGATGAGATTGGATTGAGAGAGCGAGAGAGAGAGAGAGGATAGATGAAGTTAGGGTTGTTCAACTAATCCCTTGTATTTCATCTAGTCACTCAAGCACTGGTACCAAAAGACAAAAAATTACATTTCAAAAACTAATTTCTACACTCACAAGCAAAGCATGGATATTGAGTTGAAACTCACCTGCTCTCCATACGTATAGGTAGTTCTCACACTTGTTACCGCTCCCTTGTAGAGTCGTACATGTTTTTCATGATTTCAATATAACCTCTCAAAACACCCTTTTTAGTTTTTATTTAATGAGGAGAATTTGGAGTCGGCGCGTAAAATCTACAAAGCTAAGGATTTCCAAATCCCATGGGGGGATATCAAACTTGAACATCCTAAAAAATGAGGAATTCCATTGGCCCAAATCTTTGAGATTTAAAATTGCCAAACATGGATTTTCCAAATTGTTGGAGAAAATCAATGAGGAATCCCTGAGGATTTGATTCCCAAACATAACGTTAGGGACGCTGGCAATCCACCTCCTTTAATGAGGTAGCCAATAGGAATTCCAAGAATTATATCCCATCTGACTACGATTGGCCAAAATGCAACTTTTCAAAGTAGACTGAACATTTGGTTTCGCAAATTTTTTAAAACTAAAAAAAAATTATCGCAAACTGTGAATCTAGCAAAAAGCTAACTTTTTGCGAGCTTTGGCATGGAACATAGAAATGGAAACCAAAAGTGGAACAATTGATCACGTTGTGAGAAAAGGGGACACTGGAGGCTCCATACACCAAGGACATCAGTTTTATTATCATTTTGTGCAAGAGAATTTTTGGCAGGTGACATCAAAGTCTGTCTTAATCAAGCTATGATGGCTTCAACACAAGACTACACAAACCATCATCTTATGGTTCAGAAGGAAGTTAAACATCTCATCTTTATTGATGCCAACTTAAAAGTTGTTAAGGAATTTTTGTTAATTGTAGTCATTATGAAACCACATTGTTTCAACCATTTAGAACTTTCTTCCAAATTCTTTTCAGTTTCTTCTATATGAGTACAGAGTATTCAAGTGCTTTCATTTACAATGATGAAACTGATAATAAAATCTAAGTGGGAAAAGGATAACTTCACAATCTAAAGGGGGAAAGAATATGCCCATAAAAGTACTTGCATACCCGTCTTTTCTCGGCCTCAATTCGCTCTTCTTCCATCTGCATTTCCCTGGAAAAGACAGATGCATGAGAATATAATTACCTTAGTCATACAAGTGATGGGGAGATTATTTCTGCAGAAGGAATGATAGGCACTTGAAGGGTTGTACCAAAAACCTTATTTACCATGATGTTCATGTACTTATTTGCTTGCAGTTTAATGCACCCTGATGCATAATGCTCAATTCTATCAAGTGAAGTACAAAATCTAAAATGGACAAAAAAAAGCTCACAATATTTATAAAGGATCATGTATAACAAAGTTTACACATTAAGCACTATATTGTACTTCAAAAGTTTAGTGGAGAACAATTGTGCAAATTAATGGATGGAAGACTAAATATATGAATTGGTGGTGTGGCTGTTCTAAGGTATGGAGGATAATCAGGTCAAAGAAATACTTAGGGCTAGTTTGGATACATGGGATCCTACCTTGGAACCCATGAAAGTGAGGATTACAAGAGATTCCAACATTGGTGTCTGATTAAATCCTAAATAATTCCTAATGGAGTCCTCATGTCCATAGTTTTTGAGGAATCCTCCCAACTGCAAAAAGAGTTGATAACCTCTGTTTGCTGCCAACAGGGTTTCATGCATCCCAAAGAGCCTCGGTGCCGTAATGTGATATGTTTTTCCAACATTTGAGAGAAATTAGTGAACAAAATGAAGCTCAAAAGGGGAATCTGTAAATAGAATCAGTGCAGTGGGTGAAGTGGAGACAAGCAGCTCAAAGAGACGAGAAAATTATGTTTGAGATTGTTTGAAAATGCATGTGGAAGACTGGAAACAGCCTACTCAAGTATTTGCAAGTACTAGAACAACAAAAAGACAGACCGACAAAGACATCTATGAGTTCAAAATAGAGCTCACAGAGTCGACATGAAATAGATAGGGTAAGACTTCAATGATGAATGAATAGAGTAAGACAACAACATACATCTGCAATATGGTTTTCAAGTGATGGGTGTCTCCTTCCAAATTAAGAATGAAAGAAAGCAATGCCAACAACAGAACATTCCCAAAAAAAGGAATCCAAGCCCTAAAGAAACCAAAAATAATCCACGACGAGTGACACTAATGTTGTAGGTATTTAGAAGTATCAAAATGTTTTAATGAGCAAAATGCGAACCAAGATATTCTTTTTCTTTTTTGGGTATATTGAGGACTCAAACTCACACACACCCTCACACGTACCCACGCCCCTAACCAGCTAACCATCAGCTTGGGACCAAGATATTCCAACATCATCAAGATTCATGATATTCTCACAACAATTACCGGAACTCTATCACTTTTTAACTTTCAAGAATTTTTTTTTTCTTCCACAAATAAAAATACAATTTTAACTTTAAAAAGAAAATCTTCAAAGACACTCTATAAACTTTATGATGTTCTTAAGAGATACACAATACTGCAGTGTGGTTTATTGGGGTTGCGTGTTGAACTATGTCAGTATCTCCTTCTAAAGTGTTCTCCTTTTGTCTTCATCGGGTACTTCTTTTCCTTTCCTCATATCCACGGTCCATTAATTCCTCGCGTGCACAGCCACACACACATTAGTAATTCCTTGCAGAGTGTTTTCTTTGCCTTCATCAGCTACTTACTTCCTTTCCCTCATATCCACAAATCCGTTGTGCGCACTTGAACACACACTTACACAGATTATTTTGAATGGTAAAACGATTTAACATGCAGTCTCGTGACTGTGATCGTGCGCACATACACAGGCACAAGCGAGCGCGCACACACAACAGAGAGCTCATTTTCATGTAACCCGATTATAAAGTTAGGTTATAAGATGGAATAGCTTATTTTATAGTTTATTAATATTAGTAGAAGTCATTAAACCTAAATGATAGGCCTAAAATGATGAAGATGAAGATGAAGATTTGTTAACTCACTGATTAAACTCTTTTTTAATTTATTCTTCTATTCTCTTAGGCCAAATTATTGTGATATTATCCTAAGACAATCTTCATCACCACCACCATCCTATCATCATCACCGCCACCATCCTATCCTTATCCCATCATTATCTTGAGACAATAACTACCCCAATATAAATCCGCCACAATGCCCATTACCCAGATCATAAAATTGCAAATTAACAGAATACTAACATTCAAAACACCCATTTTTATTTTCTTTTCTTCTTCATTTTCATTCTCATTCTTGTTTCCAGCACAAAATAGAGCAGATATAAAAACCCTTTTTAACAAAAACTCACTTGAGTAAAAGGGCTGTGACAGGCTGAGCCTTTCCAAAAGGAAAAAGATAGTTCCTAAAGAACCCAGGTTTCACCTCAAGCAGCTGCCCCTTCTTCCCTAGTGGCTTCCCGGCCTTTCCATACTCTGGGACATCCTCTGTCAAGATTATCTACAAAATGAAAAAACCCCAGATGAAGAAATCATCAGAAAAACAAACCCAGATTAGCACTGGGTTTGATGGGACAGAAGCAAATGAAGGAGATGCAAACCTTCTTGAACTTCCTGGCTTTCTTCTGAGCAATTACCACTGTTGAGAAGAGATTCTTGTCAATGGTTCCTGGGTTTTGATGGGTTTTTGTTATGGAGATGCTTGAGCTCTGCAGCAGTGAGCAACCGCTCCATGAAAGGGCCTTTACAGACATCTCTTTCTCCCTCTCTCTCTCTCTCTCTCTGCCTTATCTGCTCTGGTTTGAGCACAAGAAGTTTGATTTGAGTGGGGTTTTTGTTTGGTGGAAAAATGTCCCTTTTGTTATAAATGGGTGGCCCACTCGGATGGAAGATCTACACCGTTGCCTAAAGTTTCTATTTCGATTTTTGAATGGAAGATCATAACCATCTAATTTCATGATCAGTTGTAACCTTTTATTGTGATTGCTGACAGGGGTTAATCCTGTGGGACAGGCAAAGGTCCAGCTGGGAATTTACCTATAGCTTAAGCCCTTCCCAAATTTCTTGTAGGTTAGCCCGAGCTTGGGCCCAATACAACATTGATTTTGAATTTCGAGCCTAAGGCTAAAACCCCAAGAAATTTATATATACAGAAATTATTTAATGCATACATCTTTTGTGCACACCTCATAGTGGGGCCCACGGGATGACCCGTCCAAATGGACAAACACACAAAGGACCCCTTTGAATGACACTAATCCCTTTTTTTACACTCATCCGGATGAGCTGTACCATTGGATCGATGGTTTGATTTTTAAAGGGGTCAAGTTTGTTGGGTGTTGATGGAGGGATTAGGATGATAAAAGGGAGATAGAGGTGGCGAAACACAGTGGGGTCCGCTAATTCTACCTGCATTTGACTCGCTTAACTTTATTTGACCCACATAACAATGAGTTGGGCTAGGGGTTAGCCCGTTTAATCTTGCTAACCCACAAAACCCGTATTTGACCCATAAGAAAGTAATTTATTTTTCCTTTGTCCCACTCTCCAAAAGTTTCAATGAATATATATGATTCCATAAATTTAGATTCTGGTTTCACAATTTAGGAGATTTTAGATTAGAGCCTCTCCAATCTTATTCTCCATGATTTCAAATAAAATCTCTCTAATCTGGCAGGCTTTATACCCTCCACCGAATGCTTGCTTCTTGCAGACCACCGAGTTCTTAAAGAGTAATGTTACTTGGACAAATTTTTTGGACAAAATTTGGGACAAACCCTATGGTATGCCTTGAATATCATGGGGGATATTCAAGCCATACCATACGGTTTGTCCAAAATTCTGTCCAAAAAGTTTGTCCAAATAGACTTTTTGGTTCTTAAAACTATAATTTTGCAAAGCATTTGTCCTCACTGTGTTTTTTACAGTAAACTATCTCACCTACTAAGAGGGGAAAAAAAAAGGCTAGACTGGTTTTACTTTGCAAGCTATCTCCAATGTTGTTGCAAGTCATTTTTCTTTCATTTCATGTATGTTTTTTGTGTGATATATATATATATATATATATATTTTTTTTTTTTATGGAAGAAGGATTGTGTTAAAAAGAGCAAAAGATCAAAATATATATTAAGAAAAGGCAAAACATAAGAAAAAATAACATCCATCACACCCAGTAAAATGAAAAAAAAAAAAAAAAAAAAACCATCTGGGTTTTTTTTTTGGTTGAAAAAAAAAGAAAGTAGCATCTCAACGTCATAGAGTTTGCAGGTTCTATGAGTAAGGTTGTTTCATGCGGGTTAGTGCGGGTTAACCTGCAGCGGGTGTGGGTTGAAGATTTCTGGCCCAGGCTGGTCCTCAAAAAGTGAACTCCAATGTTTGACCTGACCCGTTTGCCAACCCTAAATGGATGCCCCAACCAGAAGAAGAGATGTCCCCTCCCCCTGGTTTCCCATCCCCAATAGACTCTCCATGCAGAGCAGTTACCACATTGGATATGCAATCAAGATATATGACGGTTTTGATTTGCGACTTAAATTATAATATTAATGATAATGACTGTCGTTTGTAATTAAATCAATCAACACGATCAAATCTGGAGGGAGTTCTCTTCGGTAATAAAAATAGGTCAAAGTCACAGTGTGATTTCTCAATTGAAATTAGCGAGCTTCATCTATATAAATTAAGAGTCGTGTAGTTAAAAAAAAAAAAAAAAAAACAAAAACAAAAAGTTTAACTAAGGTTATCCTTCTTCTTTGCTCGGGGCAATGGTTAAATTATTGGTGATTATTAGCGTTATTCAAAGTATTCTTTTTTTGGTAGCCTAGTCAATGGGACTGGAACCCAAGAGAGCCCACACATATGGAAAGAGGTTTGGCCCCGTTTGGCATTGTTTCATGGGATTATAAAATGAGAAATAGTATTTCACTAACCCAAAAAGCATTTTCACCGAAATTCTCTAACGGAAATTTGCTCCCTTCGCACAAGAAAATCAGAACGATTGATATTTGTTTTTTCATTTGGAATGACGACCTTCTAATGCCTTAGCGAGAAGAAACCGAATATCTAATAAACCCCTCTTTCTTTATTAACAGAAACATCTGCGCGATGCACATGTTAATCTCATGCAAATTCATTATTAAATTAAATGAATCACCACAAACCCATCCAAATTAAAGTAATTAATTATTTATTTTACTAATAATATAAAAAAATATGCTTATAGTTAAAAAAATCCTTCAAATATGTTGCAACCCACTAATCAAATATATAGGGAAAAAGTCCATAAACCCAGTTACTTCATGTTTTGAAATAATAAAAAATTGATTATTTTATTTCTTAAAAAAAATCCAATTACAAGCACTTCTATTGATATTTTTTTAACAAAAGCCCCACAATTTCAAATCCCCATATTCTATGCTGCAGGAAAAAAAAAATCAGGGTCAGATACATTTCTATTAACATAAAAAGTAGCAAAATAGCAGAGCATTGGAATCATAAACCAGACCTTGATAGGCATTGACTTGGATAGTATGAAGATGGACAAACATGGGTAACTCTTAGATGATGCGGTTTTCTCTTTTCAAATTTCAAATTTGAGAGATTGAAGTTGGGCCCCATATGTTGATGGGCCTTTGCACATCCGCCTACTTCTTTTATTAGGGGTGCAACATGGCCTTGACCCCGGCTTGCTTGTGAAGACTGTTACTTGCGTTAAGAATGTTCAGGTTAGAAATCAAGCTCAAGTCTAGATTTTGAATGTAGAGTACAAGTTGCAGGCTCAAGCTTGAGCGAATTTGTTCTATAGTGTTTGCGTAATTTGTTACCAAAGATGACTGGATATTGAAAAATGACTATCAGATAGCTTTTTCTTCCCTGGAAATTGAATAGAGAGAAAATGGGTAATGAGTACACAGCTATCACCATAATAATATTTAAAATTTTATGAAAGCTAAGTTCTTATTTACGTTGCTTTCTTACTGTCTTTGCCTCTCACCTCTTCAATAATCCGTAAGTGGCCTCGTTTGGTAATTTTACCGTAAAATAAAGATAAAGTAAAGCATCAAATTAAGAGAGAATAAAATATAAGTGGGTTATTATGATATTTACTTTTAGTTGTTTAGTATAGAAAAGTAGATTTTTTTTTTTTTTTTTGTCTTTTAGTGGAGAACAGAAGTTGCTTTTTGACCTTTTTTTTTTTTTTTTTTTTAAAGGATGAGGAAATTTTTAAAGAATGCACTTTTGAAGTGACCCATTGTCTGAAAATATAGGCTTTACTTTACTTTCACTAAACTAGTAAAGTGCCAAATGGATTTAAGGAAAACCATATGAACAATCTATTCCAATCTTGATCCTCTCTTGATCATTCATTTGTCAGTCAACTGAAACAGAAATGAATGATCTTCAATACCAAAAAAAAAAAAAAATAAAAAATAAAAAATAAAAAATAAAAAATAAAAAATGATAACATGGCAATTTCCATGATATCACCTTGACATAGACCTAGAGTGATCGTCCTTTGCTTGTCCAAGATATTTATACTATACACTCTCAAGTAATCAAGTTGAATAATAAATTTCACTTCAGTTAGAATGATGTATAATATTTGATTGACACAGCATCAAAATGAGATTAACCATGAACAAATCTCTCTTCTTTAATTACATCAATCAATTAGAAGATTTATAATCTCCACAAGCATAGTTTGATGGTAGGGACATCCACTCTTGTTGATATACTAGGCTTTGCTCAACCCATTGGAAGAGAATCGTGGTAACTGATGTGGCAGCCCATCAGGGAACAAAAACTGGTTCATATGACTTTTGGGTGAAATATGGCAGAGCACATTTTTATGGTTGGACATGTTTCAGATCATCAAGCCAACTAGAAGCAACAGCTTGTCAATCGAGCCTATAAACTTATCAGTAGGGGCTAGGGCTCATTTACCCAAAGGCATTTGAAAATCAGAGTTCCCTATGTATTGGCATTGGTCTAAATTTTAACATAATAAGACTTGGGCCAAGATTGTTAAAAAGAAAAATACGTGATTTAAATATAAATGCCAAAAGTAGTGCGGATCATCATGTTGTACAATCAATCGACACAAGAGTAGGCCCAAGTCTAATTACAGTGAAAGTAGGCTTCATACCTGTCACGTCCCCAAAAATAAGAATTGGGAAAAACGTGAAAAATTAAAATTTAAATTCAAATTCCTGTGTTTAATACAACACAAGCTTCCAAAAAGTGGACCCACAAAAAATTTCAACCTGTGGTGAGTCAAAATAAATTTCATTAAATGCAACAGAAGCTTTATTCAATTGGTATCAAACGTTCACAAATGAAACCCAACAGAAAAATCAGATAAACATTAATAATTCAAGTTGCAGAATAAATTAAATAATTACTATGAAAAGTTTATCGTTAAAAGAAAGTTCATCTAAAGAATTGCTAAGATGATGATCTCTCTAACGTAGGCTCAGACGGCTCCGAAGCCATCTCCGGCATCCCACTCGGGTTCATCAGTTGGCTCAAACGTTTGAAACGTTTGACCCTCCTCCGTCTCCTCGGTAAAGTAGGGCTCGGTACCTATGCACCAAATATTACAAAGTAAATAGCAAGTACATAATCATAATTCGAAATTAAATACAACAACGAGAATAATATAGACAAGTGTGATCATAAAAAAGTAATGACAATGACACGAAAGAACGTATAACATAAACCAAATAAAACAAATGGAGCAATATAATTCACACGAAGACAAGTGTCCCTATTGTGGGTGGTCAACCCTAAATAAATCGGGAAAGCCCGTCCACATAGTCGGTGGTCATAAACCGATCAAATAAAACAAATTAGGATAACCTATTCACATTCAAAGCGGATTATAAGTGATCCGGACACATCGGTGATCAACCGTCCACATATCGATCTGCAGTCGTCCACAAATGACCCACATAAATATAAACATATAAACATAATAGACCTGAATAATAAAGCTCCGACACAAGAGTCCTAAGTCAAAGTAAAGTGCTGGCCATTACACATTCCATATAATAATCAAATCGTCATAAATAATTTGCCAAGCCACTTTATAGTCCATAATACACAACAGGGTATGCATCTAAGAGAATACATAACCTAAACTAAGATATGCATGCGAAGGTTAAGACATAATTAGGAATCAATCCTAAGGTTAAACATAAGGTTTCGCACCCAATAACCACGGGCATCTCTAATAAATATAAGATCAACGCATCCCTTTTTCATTAATGGTGTATAGACCCAATTAAGGGTTTTCCAATAGAGATGGGTTGAACCCGAACCTATTAGGATTTGCTCGAGGTCATACCATGCACTAAACCCCACGTTAGTAAGATACCGTTTGCCCAGACGGTATTTACTCGGTCTAATAATCTGATTAATAAAATCCAAAATTATAATTTTGACACATTAAAAATCAAATATAACATTTAATATTTAATTTACAAATTGATAAAGATAAATGTCCTTAGTTTATAATTTTTGAAAGCTTAGGGTCTCATCTTAGTGTATTACCAAGAATATGAATTTTAAGAATCAAATGGGTTCATTAAGGCTACAAAAGGTTTTTGCTAAATTCAAAATATAAAGGGGTCATATGATAAAAAAAAAGGGCATGGAATACATGTGCTGTAATCACACAATTTCTCTCATTCCCATGTTATCTACATTCTCTCCTCCTCACACATGTCACCTCCATTTCTTTTTTTTATTTTAACTTAACAACACATGTCACCACCTAATCTCTCTCTCTCATTTATCCCCACAAAATCCCATACACCCCCAGACCACCTAACCTCTTATCACCATCTTCACAACAGCCAACGCATGTTCTGTATCAGAACATCTCCACAGAACGTCTCGCCTAAATCATTGCTTGCTAAAACCGTGGGTCCCTCTGATCAAAAATCCCGATCAAACCCTACCATCATGATCGCCCAGACCTATATGGCCGGATGCCCGGACCAGATCTGTGATCCGATCGTCCCGCGGCCCCACAACCATCAGATATACATAACAGTCCCTCTTTCCCCCTCATTCACGCCTTCAACTGATCATGCTAAGGGATGGTGGGCCAGGGGTATTTACTGCATATGGGTTCAGCCTTTTTAAGGTCATCTGTGGGTCATCATCTGGATCCACGGATAAGATCATGCATCAAGTGGCCCACCTGGGTCCCACTTCCAAAACACGGGAAAGTCCCCGTGAGCCGCCCAAGCCCTGGTTCTCTACTGGTTTGCAATGGACTGAATCGAGTCAAATTCCAATTAATAAGCCTACATTACAAACCGATTTACAAAATCTTAGTTGAGGAAATAAAAGAAATCATGCAACAGTAATATCAACACGGGAAAAACCGATTGAATCAACCCCAACATCTCCGATCTCATCACAAAAGCAGATTAACATGAAAAGGAGGGCATCAAAGGGTTTCTATATGCATTAACACGCAAATCAAAGAAGAACACGGTATTAAATCTACAAATTATGGTTAGGTACTTGCCTTTCACCGGGGTTTGAAGAAAAAAGCACAGATGCTAACCAATACCCAAACCAAGATTCCTACAGCGCTCGAGGATAATCCTATCACCAATCTGACAAAGAAGATGGAAAACAAATGCTCAGATGAGCAGATCTATGGTATTCCTATCCCAAATCTACCATTGGAAAGAAAAAAGAGATAACCCAAGAATATAGATGTACTCCTACTGGTTTGAGGAGAGAGTTACCTGAGATAAGAAAGTTGAGTCAAGAATGATTGTGTCTTCAGATCTGGATTCTGATGGTTGGATCCTAAAGTTGCAGAGGCTTGGGAACTTGAAAGAGGAAGAAGACGAAGAAACTTACGAGAGGAGTTGCAGAGATAAGTGGGGAGAGATAAGACGTGTGTTCGTAATAAAAGGGGATTAGGTTAATTAAGAGAATATTCTTTGGGCTTAAGTTATTGGGTCAAAACTACGGGTCAGGTCATCTACCTATTAGCCCAACTCACCGATTCACACACTTAATCTAATGTGTGCCCCACTTAATCCTACCCGTTTAAATAACTAAAATTATTATTAAATTAATATAATAATAATATCTAATTAAAAATAATAATAAATATTTAAAAGTGGGACCGGGATCTTACAATACCAATACATATGGATCACGAGGACTGAGATTTTGAGTGGCCAGGTGCCCATTATTGCGAAGTAGGTCCCTGATTTTGAAGGGTTTGAATCACTTTAAATTAAACACCAGGATTAATGTATAGAGACCCGTAAGCTCACATTCAAATGAGATTTGCAAAACCATAATATTCTTTTATTTCATTTCTACCGGAGACATCCATGAATACATGGTGGTAAGAAACCAGCAGTAGAATTAAGCAGATGCTTAATACCCAAGATACAAGATATTATTTTTCCAAAACAAGAAGGACCTTCAGCTCTTTATTCGATTTCCTAGAAATTTATAAGAAAGTAGGCAAAGGATCTTCAGCTGATCAGCTTGGGCAGAAGGTGAGGAGGTAGTTAGCACCAGTGCAAGTAAAAGTACTGCTACCATCATTATAAGCATAGCTATAAGCATCGGGGCAAGCATTCTTGAAGATCATGGAGTAGTTAGTGGGCTTGCATATATTTGGATCATTGGACACCCCCGTGCAACAATACTCTTGTGTTCCAAATGCAGCACATGCACTCTTGCACGCTGCCGTTGATCCATCCGGTGCTGTCACTCGCAGCTCAGATGGGCAGATAGCGTTCACATTCGCCGGGCACCCGCTCCCACGACAATCGCCGGTCCCTCCTTGTGGGGTGATCGACATGGGCAAGTTGAAGCCATCGACTAGGCTCGTGTCATAGAAGTCTTGGTTGCCTCCGGTCCCCAGAGTGAACTCCACTAATGTGGCTGGGGTTGCACCCCCAGCACCATTGCAAGAGACTTGAGCCCCGCAGTCACCGGTGACACAAGAGAATTTTCCGCTGGCATCGGTGGTGCAGAGCGTCCGGCCCCACATCCGGCCACCCCATCCCGCCGGGGCATCCACTGTCTGTGATGCACCTGTGTCAAGTTGGAACCCAGTCTGGGCTAATTGGGGCTTGTCAGCATTGTTCAAGGTGCCGGCCCAGACTGTGTAGGTGCACTTGTTTGTGAAGGTGAATGTGACAGACTTGGCTCCTGGAAATCAACCATGCAAAAACATAATTGTCATGAGAGTCTATTTTGAATGATTTTTTTTTTTATAACATAAATCTCTACCTTTGATGGGCCTATTCAGTGGTCTCTGTGTGGTTGATGGACAGTCAATCAATCATTAAGTTACCCAAGTGTTAAAATCTGAACGTCCATTCCATCCCTTTCATTTGTTCCAGTCAAATTTCAGTCCAACTAGAGTTTGGGGTCATCACCAAATTGATTTAACAAGTGCGCCCACCTATAGGAGCCTTACAAGATTTCTTTGAAGAGAAGATTCAGGTTCTTTCTAAAAAATATCATGATAATTTTGCAAATAAGTGTTGATTTTTAGTGATGTCTTGAAATTTACAGAATCTTGCAAAAAGTAAAAATATCTTTAGGAAATTAAGGTAAAATGGTAAAATTATATTAAATCAATTATTAAATAGTTCCTCACATTTTAAAAAAATCCTAAGATATATATAATTTATAATTGTGACAAAGCAATGATATTGAGAAAAAAGAAATCCTTGAATATGAAAAAATCCCAACATTCTAAATTTAGAATTTTGATCTTTTCTAAACTCCTGGTGAAGTTATTTCCCTTTTCTTCATTTTGTATCAATTTATCCGAAAGCAGTAAATTAGGTAATTTCTACCATGAGATATATTAGTTTTTAGTCCAAAACCAAAAAGAAAATTGTATTGAAACTCTTCTCTCTACAATTAGTATATTCTATATTTTTTTTGTCTTTTACTAGTAAAACAACCAAATAATGGAAAGAAAACTAAAGATTTGCATTTCTTAATTTTCTGAACATTTTAAGCTATTAATGATTTTTTAAGGGTTTAGTCTGAAACAAAGAATTTTTCTCGAAATTCTTCTCTTGCCTATTTCTATTCTATGTGTTATCTTATTTACGTGCAAAACACACTAATAACTAAGGAAATATATCAAAATTTATATTTATTTTAGTTTTTTGGACATTTTCTTAGACAATTTTAAATGGCTTAATTTAGTTGGAAAATAAATAAAACTCTATTGAGCATCCCCAACATATTATAGCTCTTTTTAATATTTTATTTACAACCAAGACATTATAAGAACAAACTAGAACCTGAATATTACAATATATAAATATATATATATATATTTATATAATTTCTTTAAAGGGAAAGACCGAAATAAATATATGGTATTGGGATTAACATACCATCCCATAAAAAGGTTTCATTTTGCACGAAGACGTTTCTAAAACCATGAAATACATATATAGACCATGTAGTGTCATGAAATCCATTCGGATTGTGACCATCACCACGGTGTGACCTATGGAATTCAAGGGGTTCCCCCACTTTGGAGACAGTAGGGATGAGTACCGCCATGAAGTGTATAGAGCAGTTGAAAGTTTTCCAATGAGATATTGAGGTAGGGAGCTTCCATTGACACCGGGAAAAGTTATTTATCCACCGCACAAAATAAAAATAAAAAACCTAAAATACCCTCCCCCATCCACCCTCTTCCTCCCCTGTCGGCTGTCGCCGGGAGGGAGGCTCCCTCTTTCTTCCTCCCTCCCTGTCTAGTTGCTCTCCCTCTTCCTCTCTCCCTTCCTCTTCTTCTCTATCTTCCCTCCCTCTCTCTTCCTCTCCCTCCCCCTCCCAGTTGCTGGTGGGGAGGGAGATTGGGCGGTAGCAGGGTGGAGGGAGAGAGGGAGGAGGGATAGTTTAGTAAAGTGTCTTTTTTTTTTTTTTTTTGTCTTCTAGTGTGATGGAGAGAGTTAAAATTCCCGGTGCCAATAGAAGCTCCCATTGAGACACCCTCTCCAAAGTTCGAAACTCATAGCTTCAATTTGGATCCAGTATCTTAATTACTAATGGTTTGATACTGCAAAAAGAGAGAGTACTGTAAATTCACATCTAACTCAAAGTTATTCAAATGGTAAATTTACTTCACGGGGGACTTGAAGAACACAGACCCAAACAACACCATGCTGGTGTTCAGCTGGAACATACAAACAATCAAGTTACAGAAAACCAAACTGGTGAGCTGGGGAAACCGTAAAGAAGAACACAGACACAAACAACAGCATGCTTACCAAACCCACGCCGTATCAAAAACTCCAAACAGGTGCATGATAGTGGGATATATCTTGAAAATATTTTTTAAAAGAACCCAAATTCAAATCCCAAAAATAATCTTTTATACCCATATTCAAATCCCAAAACAATCTTTTTATATAATACACATGTTACTTTATATATTATTCCAGTTACATGCCAACAGCCCACTTGTTAGCCTTGGCTGGAAAATGAGAACCTTTGTCTTTCCTTTGTCTCCATGCTGGTGTCTGGCAATGGACCCAAAAGAGTTCCTTTATAACATATATCATCTAACATACAACAATATTGCATGATAAAACAATGTAGATGGAGCTCACCTGAGATAAATAGAGCAAAAACAAAGGAAAGGATGACCAATTTTTCCATGGCTAGGATAAGGGTATTAGGATTCTAAATGTTGGGTGTAGAGCTGATGGAGGAGAGGGAGGGGGAATTTATAGAGGGAAATGGCAGGTTTTTCTTCAGGACTTTCTATGATTGCGGGTTTGATAAGGCAACCCTTATGCGTGCGTTATGGTTTGGGTTGACCGTCAACTACATTCCTACTAACTTTAGTCAAGCTTGTGATCCCTGAGATTTGAGAAGGATTTGAGTGGTGTTGCAATTTCATGAATTTATTAGTACTTGCACCAGACGTGACTAGCAATGAAGCATATGCATTGTACATGGGCTGTCCATATGATTTGAACCAGGGGTTCCATTGGAGTTGGCCAGTGTCCAAGTATATATTTAAAATAAGATGAAGTTTTTTTTAATGAGATAATTAAGAGATTTGAAACTTTCTCATGTAACCATGCATTTTTGTAACAATGGGCATCTTACTTTTGTGGCAAGAGGGGACAATATTTCATATCTATCTATTTAAGGTTTGAACTTTGGACAGTCCGTTTCCTCATCCGAAGTTTATTATCACTAATCGGAGGTTTACAAGGTTTGAACTTTGGACAGTCCCTTTCCTCATCCGAAGTTTATTATCATTAATTCGAGGTTTACTTTCCTCACCAATCCACCCCAGCAGCCCCATAAGCTGGGTTAAAAAAAAAAAAAAACCATGTGTTTTTGTGTGAAAGCTCATCCAACATAGGGTTGGGCCGTGGTCAAAGCCAACTTCAATGATATTGATAGCAGGATGACTTGTTTCTCAGAGTTAGAATCGATTACGTTTGTGCATATATTTTCAAGGGCCGGATGTAGAGACACGCTGCATGCACTCGTTATTTCCCGCGCCATCAGGAGGACTTTAAAGCAGGCGGCGAAGTGTAGCGTCAAGCTGCATGCACTGGTTTTTCCCCACGTCATCAGGACTTTGAAGCAGGACTTCAAAACCACTGTTGCACACCTGCACGTTTCAAAAATGCCTTTTCAACCCTACAGATTCAGCCTTTGAACTCTTTTGTCTTAAGTGATGGGCATGGCTCACTTTTATAGAAACTGAAATATGGTTATGCATTACACGATTGTAAAAATGAGGCCCACCCTTGGGCTCTATTTTTATGAATTGTTGTACATAGACCTAGCTTTAAAAGTTACTACATATTTAAAAAAAAAAAAAAAAAAAAAGAAAAAGTTACAACATGGTATTTAGATTTATAAAATTAGAACATGAGGCCCATTTTGATATGAGTTACACAGGGGAATCATCATTGGGAATGAGGATATGGGACAGCTTTATAGAGAATTATAATGTGGGCCCATTTTTAAATGAATCACAATCTGGGCCCATCCTCTTTTTGGAATTTTGGTAAGTGGGGCTCACCCTTAAAGAAATTACAATATATAAGTATATAACCCACAATTTGCATTATTTTTTGAAAATCTTAAAAGTTCGTTTTCATAATAAAAAAATTATAGATAGATTTTGCATTATCCACACCCATCCTCTTTTCCCAAGATAAAACTCTACTAAAAAAGTAGCTCTCCTTGGTATATATTTTTAGAAGTCAAAACTCTAATATGTGTATAACCCTTAAAATATAAAATACAATTACAAGTTTGCCAAACGCTCTAATACGTAGATAAGCTCTAAATTACAAAATTTGAGCTTATTTTTAGAATTTCCCAAGAACCTAAGTGCCTATTACAATTTAGGTGCCCAATAATATGGCTTCACTTTGTAATGTCTAAAAGGGTGAATCCACATTCACAATCACTAAAGGTGGGCCCACATTATACTTTTTATAATGGTGGGGCCCATATTGTAATTTCTAAAGATGAATCCCATGCACAACAATCCCTACATGGACCATTATTGTAATTCTTATAGTGGGTCCATGTAATTCCTAAAGATAGGCCCATGTGATATTATTCCTATATATAAAGGTGGGCTCCATATTATAATTCATAAATGTGAGTCATGTTGTAATTTTCGAAAGACGGACTCCATGTACAATAAGTCATAAAGGTGGGCCCCCATTATAATTTTTAATTGATGGGCCTCATTTTCGCGATTACAGAAAATGGGTCCACAAAAGGTAGGGTAATGTTCAGTTGTTTACAACTCATTCAAAAAATATGAAAAAGAGTGAAGCCTGAATTTGTAGGGGCATTATTGGAAATCAGGTAAATATAGGTTGGCTCCAAAGGCATCTCGAAGCATCTATTTAGACGTAGCTTGTCACTGCACCATAGTATGTTGCACACAGCGACGCTGCATTGTAGCTCCGCCCTATTTTCAAGTATCTGTATCAAGCTCCTTATGGGCCAAGGCAAAAATCCCATGAAAATTTATATTGGCCCTCCAAAAAAATTGGAAAAAAGAAAACCGTTGCTTTTAAAAAGAATTTGAGTCTTTTTTTAACAGTGGCCCCTCCAAAATATTTCTTAGATTGCGACTTAATTTCCCATGTATGTTGGTTTATGACTGTCGGCCGATAGGTATAATTTCATTCTCAATCCAAAATGGTAAAAGAAAAAAAAACTATTAAAAAAAATCAGAATTTTGAAAAGACCCAATACAGTTATAATTTGAGCATTTTGTTTTTGGTAAAATTAAGCATGTTTTCAGATATCAGTATTAGCCGTATGTGCCAGGCAAATAACCCTCATTAGTGCATGTTGGTGTATAGGATATATACGTTGGTATGATTTCATTTTGAATCCAAAAAGTAAAAGAAAGAAAATTATTATAAAAAAAACCCAATAATTCGTATTTTTAAGAATCAAGAGCACCATTTTATTTATAAGAAGGCTTTTTTTGTTAATCCTGTTTTTAATAATGAGTTAACTGAGTGTTTTGAATTTCTTACCATCCTGTATTTTTTACTCACTATGCTGTCATAACCTTGAATTCAGCCAGGATGGAACTAGAATCACTATGTTGTCATCAATGGGCAAAGCTGTTGGGCTTAATAATCGAGTCAGGTCAATTCTAACTTGGTTACAATTCAAACTAACCTTCTAGATCTAGAAAATATCATGACAAATTTCTAGCTTTGAGTTTGACCTAGCCCAGATAACGTACCGGCACAGACCCCTTTTTTAATTGGCACAGGCACTAGTTTTCCAATGTTCTAGACACTAATCACCAGTAAATTTTACAAAAGGTAAATGGTTAGATTTGTTAAAGTCCTCTTCATTATATATTTTGTATTCCTCTGATTACATTTAAACTTTTTTCATCTCCTTCTTGCTTGGTCACCGTCCATCCACGCATATAGGCCTTTGAAACCTATATGCGTGGATGTAATCGTCTTTGATCCAGATCCTGAGGTCAGAATAAAGAAGGGTCCAGGTCCAGTTTTGAATGTTCTAGATCCAAATAGAAGTTTCATACGTTTTATAACCATAGACTTTGAATACTCAAATAATTCGATGCTAAACTGCAATCGTAAAATTTTACCTAGAGCCAACACCCAGGATGAAGTCAAGCCCATTGGCAGACTTTTTTGTGTTAATGGGCTAAACACACACAGTGATCAACCCCACACTGGAGTCAATATATAGTTTTAAGATTTCTTAAAACGAGGTGATTGAATGTGCGTAATTATATAACGTTGTTGAACTTAGATCCTCTCATGCAAGGCCTTGGAGAACTCTTAACTTCAGTTGTGGAACTAGCATTTGTAAACTGAACCCCTCAAACAATTATAACCTTGTTAGCTTTGGACCAACTTCAATTGGAGTGAAATTTGGCCCAAAGATGATATACAAGAGACTAGTTGCTTTCAACAATCTAGATTTCACACTTGGCCCTGTTAACAAAATTGTAAGGTCGAGCTCAATGAATTTTCCAGTCCCAATCATTTTTGTTTATTTATTGTAATTACCATGGTGTATATATAGTTGTTCATCAGTATCCTATTTGTAAAAGCTAAATAAGAATCATTCATAGACAAAAGCTTTCTTATAGATTTCTTGGACCACACAGATTGGACTTCTTTTAAATATGTACTAACATAACAACCCATGCTTAGCACCGCCACGTCCATACATTTTAAATTTAATATCCATATATTTATACATTGTAAATTAATATATGTTTATGGAAAGAAATATGTGAAGTTCTACTAAATGATTATTAAAATTCTAATAATTATAAATTTGGAGATGTTTTTATTCATGAATATGTATGAATTTACAAAGACAATAAAGTTCCATTTTTCATGAAATCACCATTCCAATATCCAAGAAACACTTAAAATTTTATTTTTTGAAAAATTTATACAAAAATTAAAAAGAGAAAAGACTGTGAAAGTGCCTCTTTTTGCAAACCGATAAAATGTGTAGTTGAAAGAGAATAGGAGAAGTGAGTTAGAAAGGTAACATGATAATAGGGGGGAAAAAAGGAGTTGCTGCATAATAAGGAAAAAAAAAAAAGAGTGGTAATATACGTGAGTACTGCATGAAGGATTTTCTTACATGAGAGGCATAGGCAAAGTTAAAAACCCAAGTAAGAGAAAATGCCCAAAAAATAATAAGTTAATTTAATATCAATTAACTATATTTTTTTCGGCCTTTTGGCAAAGATCAAGTATGAATATCAACTAGAGTACATCAAGTCACATATAAACCAGATTCCCATTAAAATTTGAAAAGTCATTTCTTGGCTCCAATAAAGATTTTTTTTATTTTTTTCTATTTTTTATTTTTTTTACAATTATCATCATGTCTACACAACAAAATGTAAACTCCACCCCACCTTATGTGGCCCATAAACTTTAAAACATGTTGATGAGATGGTTTTATCTCATTATTGATTTACAAGACATGCAACTTGATTAATATTAAATATTCAATTTTAGAATGGAACTATCCATTAGGGATGCCCCACTTTGCATTTTTCATCATATGTGTCACATTAACAATCTGAATGCATGGTAACAGAAAAAATGAATGGTCAAGTTTGAAAAACAAAATCTATGTGCATAATCTACATTATTCATAGACTATAGGTTTACATTATTTTATAATCTACACTGTTTATATATATTACTTATCCAAAATCTAACTCTAATAACCTGAACGTCTAAGATGCTAGATGCCCCCACTTGAAAAGCCCCACAAAAATTTATATGTTTGGATGAAGAAGAGGGAAAAAAGAAAGAAAGAAAAAAAGAAGGAAGAAGGGATGGTCGGATGAATGCAAAGTATCTACTTCAAATCTCCAATTGTTGCAGTCTTGGAAATAAAGCTTTCTTCAATATCTATTGGAGAATAAACGCTTAACAAAATTGTTGGAGAGAAAAGAGGGGATGGTTGGATGGAGGTTAGAAGGATAATGCACTTTCTATTCTTTGTCCTTAAAACTAGAGAAAAAGACAACTTACATTTTGGCTTTTGCAAGTGAAAGACAAAAAAGCCTATAAGACTATTCAAAATTTTCTCTATGCGGAAGAAAATATGACACATGAGGGGAATAATTTCAAAAGACCAGAAGTCCTTTAAAAATTTTCAATAATCTCCTATACATAACGAAGGAAGGTAAAAGTTGAGGAGGGGCAAAACCTCCATCGGGCACTGAGTGCAAGTTAAAAGTTAAGTAGATGGGATTTGAAGTAATTGAGGAGTAATAAGGATAACTGACAAGAGAAGGATGTTGAATTGAATGCAGCGGGGATAGATAAGGTGAAATGAATTGAGATAGTAGGAACAACTGTCAGTCATAATTACAAAGTTATGGTCAAAATCCAATCCAAAAACCCTTCTCTTAATTTATTATAATGGTTGTAGTATCTTTTGACAATTACAAATAATCACCTCCCTTGTTTTCTTCGTACAAATAAAACCACTTCTATCAATATGAAAGCTGAGTCGATCAACTTGACCATTGGTAGCATGTGTACAAGTGACCATTTCTATCAATACGAAAAACTGAGCCAACTAATTTGACCATTGGCAGCATGTGTACAAATAACTACTTCTATCAACATGAAAATCTGAGTTAACTAATTTGACCATATGTAGCATGTGTACAAATAACCACACTTCTATCAACATGAAAATCTGAGCTAACCAATTGGACCATTAATTGGTAGCATGTGTAGGGCTAGAATCTGATCTGCACCAAAAAAGTCCTCGAGAAATTGCATTTGGGATGACTACTTGCGTATAGCTGTTAGTATGTTTGATTATTCCATGCTTGATTTGATGCGGAGATTGCGTGATTGAAATCCGAGGGAAGCAACGTCTAAACTACGTTGACAGAAATTGCATTTGGGATGACTACTTTTGTATAGCTGTTAATATATTTGATTATTCCATGCTTGATTTGATGTGGAGATTACCTGATTTAAATCCGAGGGAAATCAACGTCTAAACAACATTGACGATCAGCAGAAAGGCGCTGATGTCAGCAGATCAGTATGGTTGACACATATTTGACCAAATCGAAGGCTGAAATATGTTTTTTGTGATATATTGACGATCCGGAGTCTGATCTGAGATCTGTTTGAACCTACGTACTCCTTACGAGCGGATCTATGCAGCTGTGGAAGGAGATTGTTTGTTCAACGGTCAATGAAAGAGATTGACTGGTCGGAGCGTAAAAACTTATTTTTTCGGTATCTTAGCCATCTGGAGCGTGCTTGCGGTGATGAGATCTACAAATGTGGTAATAGATTTACAAAATTTGAAATTGAGAAATTCAATAGAAATGACGACTTCCGTCTATAGGGTTTGAAGATGCATGCTTTGCTGGTTCAGAATAGGTTGCATAAAGCTTTGAGGTGAAAGAATAACCTACCTGAAAATTTATCAGATGAAGAGAAAAATGAGTTTCTTAAAAAGGCGTACGGTCAAATTATGTTGTTTTTTAGCAATGGTACACTACGAAAGGTTGCTCAGGAAAAAACTGCTGCTGGTATATGACAAAAGTTAGAAAACTTGTACATCACGAAGTCTCCCACGAATCACTTATATCTGAACAAGCTGTTGCTCACCTTATAAATGCAGGAAGGTACATTTGTTTCAACCCACCATGATTCTTTCACAAAAGCCATTATAGATCTTGAAAATATAGATGTTAAAATTGATGATGAAGACCAAGCTATTATATTGCTATGTTCTTTACCACCCTCATATGAGAATTTTATTGATACCATATGTATGGTAGAGAAACTCTTTATAGGGAAGATGTTGAGTCAGCCTTAAACTCTAAGCAGTTGAAGAAAAAGGTTACAACAGAAAACAATGACAGTTCTGATGAGGGTTTGGTAGTGCGTGGCAGAATTAGAGAAGAAAGGGCAAAACAGAAGATACTGATCTATGTCTAAATAAAAAAAATAAAAAAAAACTATAAAATTAAAGTGCTTCCAATGTCACAAGGAATGGAACTTTAGAAAAGATTGTCCAGAGTAAGTAAAGAAGAAATCTGATTCTAGAGATGTTATTGGTGTTGCAACCGATGTTGGAGAGAGTGGTTCTGATGGTGCAGAAATTCTTTCGGTTATCGTTGGTAGCTCAGTAGATGAGTGGATTCTTTATTCGGGGTGTTTCTATCATATGTGTCTTTAAAAAAGATTGGTTTACCAATTATCAATTTGTTGATGGTGGTAAAGTAATTATGAAAAATAATGCAGCCTATAAGGTCGTCGAGATAGGTTAAATCAAAGTTAAGATGTATGCTGGTATTGTAAGAACTTTATCAGATGTCAGGCATGTTCCAGAGTTGAAGAAAAATCTGATTTCCTTAGGTACGCTTGACTCCAATGGCTATACTTACAAAGCTGGATGTGGAGTTATGAGAATCTCAAATGGTGCTCTTGTAGTGATGAGAGGACAGAAGCAAAATGGCCTTTACTTTCTCCAATGTAGTACAATTACAGGTGCTGCAGCAGCAGTATCGTCCTCAGATTCATATATGAAAACTACTAAATTATAGCATATGCAACATGGGCATATGAGTGAGAGGAGTATGGATGAGTTGACTAAACAATGTTTGTTGTGTGGTCAGAAAACTGGAAAGCTGGAATTTTGTGAGCATTGTGTCTTCAGAAAGCAATATAGAGTCAAGTTCATGCAATAGCTCATCGGACCAAAGGTACTTTAGATTATATCCACTCTGATCTTTGGGGTCCCTCTCGTGTTCCGTTTCTTGGCGGTGGTTTATATATGTTGACCTTTATTAATAACTATTTTCGGAAGGTCTGGGTGTATATCTTATAACATAAGCATAAAACCTTTGCACAATTCAAGTAATGGAAGGCTGTGATTGAGAAGCAGACAGGTAAACAGATCAAGTGTTTGAGAAATGTCAATGGCTTGAAATTCTGGAATAGTGCTTTTAATGCAATAATGAAGGGATTGTGAGACATCACACAGTCAGAAATAGACCGCAACATAATGGATTTGCCGAATGGGAGAACATGACTATTCTAAAGAGGACCCGATGCATGCTCTCGAAGAGTTATGGTCTGGATCTCTTGCTGATTACACCAACTTGCAGATATTTGATTGTTCTGCCTATGCTCACGTAAATGATTGAACCAATGGCAAGAAAGTGCATATTTCTAGAATATGTAGATGGTGTGAAAGAATATAGCCTATGGTGCCTAAATGGGAAATCTCCCAAATGCATTATAAGCAGAGATGTGACCTTTAATGTGTTTGCTATGTTGAAATCGAAGAATGAGTGTCTTGATGCTGGAAATGACAATGGTGTCAGTAAACAGGTGCAAGATAGAGACGGTGTTAGTAAATAGGTGGAGCTTGAGAAGGAAACTTCAGAATACTTACAGGATAATGTGCAAGCAGATGTCCTGGTTCAACAAGATGTAAAGGAGATGCAAAGCTCAAATGAGGAAAATGCAGTTTCAAAAAATTACATACTTACTAGAGACAGAGAGAGGAGGCAGATTAAGCAACCTCAAAGATATATGTATGAAGATATTGAATATGGTTATGTATGCTCTTAATACTGCTGAAAATATTGAGCCAGAGCTGGTTACATATTGGGATGCCGTAACTAGCAATGGGCGAGGAGATTGAATCTCTTCACAAGAATCAGACTTGGGAGTTGGTGAAACTTCTGAAAAGCCAGAAGATTGTTAGCTACAAATGAGTCTTCAAGAAAAAGGAAGGAACTCCAGGGGTGGAAGATGCTAAGTTCAAAGCACAACTAGTTGCAAAAGGCTATATTGAGAGAGAAGGTGTTGACTTCAATAAAGTGTTCTATTATGTGGTGAAATATAGTTCTATCCAGGGTAATACTTGCTATGGTTGCTCGATTGGATCTAGAGTTGGAGTAACTTGATGTCAAGACTACGTTTTTATATGGCGAGCTAGAAGAACAGATTTATATGCATCAACCAGAGGGGTTTAAAACTCATGAAAATGAGGACCATGTATGTTTGCTGAAGAAATCATTGCATAGCCTGAAGCAGTCTCCTAGGCAATGGTACAAACATTTCGACACCTTTATGGTTGGAAACGGTTATTGCAAGAGTGCGTATGACAATTGTGTCTATCACAAGAAGCTCTCAAATGACTCATATGTTTATTTGTTATTATATGTTGATGACATGTTGATTGCTGCAAATGACATGTCTGAGATCAATAGGTTGAATGCTCAGCTTAGTAGTGAGTTTGAGATGAAAGACCCTACGAAGAAAATTCTTGAAATAGAGATTCAAAAGGACCGGAAAGTGGGAAATTTGTCTTTGTCACAAAAGAGATACCTTGAGAAGGTTCTAAAGCGCTTTGGTATGCAAAACTCGAAACCTGTGAATACTCCACTGGCAGCCCATTTCAAACTGTTCACTGCTTTATCACCACAAACTGAGAAATAGGTGGAGCACATTTCTCGTGTTCCTTATGCTAGTGCAGTTAGGAGAATCATGTATGCCATGATTTGTACGAGGCCGAATATTTCACACGCAGTTAGTGTAGTTAGCAAATACATGGATAACCCCGAGAAGGCTCATTTGTAGACAGTAAAATGGATACTTCGTTACTTGAGAGATACTACTGATGTTGGGATAGTGTATGACAGAAACAACAACACTTCTACAAGTGTTATTGGATATGTTGATTTAGATTTTACTGGAGATTTAGATAGAAGAAGATCATTGACAAGTTATGTTTTCACTTTTGCTAAAGGTGCCATTAGTTGGAAGGCAGCATTGCAATCTAAAATCGACTTGTCTATCACCGAAGCAGAATATATGGCAGCTACAGAGGCAGTGAAGGAAGCTATTTGGCTGATAGGCTTGGTTGGTGATTTGAGATTGACACAAAAGCTAACTACTGTGTTTTGTGACAATCAAAGTGAGATCGATCTGACACACAAATATCATAAAAAAATCAAACACATTGATGTCAAGGTACACTTCATTCGAGATGTCATCTCCATGGGTGCTATTGCAATGAATAAAATTGTTACGGCAGAGAGTCCAGCAGACATGATGACCAGAACTATTCCAGTAATCAAATTCAAGCACTGCTTGGACTCGATCGGTGTGATCAGTACCTAAGCACCCTAAAAGGCAAGTGGGGACGGTGAGACATGTTCTATGTTCTATGTTATGACGATCAGCTTTAATGTTTGTTAAGGTGGAGATTTGTTGACTTGTATGGCTCAATAGAAGCCGGTAATATTGGGTGATTAAGTTAATAGTCTTGGTTAACTGAGCCCCTACACCGCCTTTATTCTATTGTGATTAGAAGTATGTGTGTTATAGGTCTACTATGATTAGAAGTAGTCTGTTCTGGGTGTACAAGGGTTTTGGGGCTGATATTATAAATAGAGGCTTAGAGCTTTTATGATGTACACATCTTCTGATTGTATAATAAAATTCTCCCGTCTTCTCCCATGGACGTAGGTTAAAAGCCAAATCATGCGAATCTCTTGTGTTTTTGTATCCTTGATCTTCTCTTAGGCCCTAGATCACAACACTACCTTACATTTTTTAGTCCTCACCTCATATCCTTCATCCCTTACCTCTTTAATAATCTTTTCATGGAAATCATTTCACCATGAATTTGTACGTATTCAATTCCTATGTATTCTTGGACAGAGGGGAAAAAAGGCTGAAAGGAAACCATGCGAGCAAATAGACCTTTGCTTGTGCAAGCCATTTATAATATATGCTCTCCAGTGCTTAAGTGAAAGTCTAAGTTTTACTTTAGTTAGAATGATGTAAGACCGTTTGATTGACTACAGCATCAAAATGAGATCAACTATTGAACAAATTAACCTCTTTGCTTTACATCAATCGATCAAAAGGCTTGCAATCCCCACAAGCAAGCTTGCTGGTAAGGACATCCACTACTAGTATACAGGGGCTGACTCATGTATATTCACGTAGGTGCAAGTGCCAACGGTAAAATTTGAAAAGCCTTTTAGAGGGATATGGGTCAGGCACCCCTGCGCCACTTAAAAATCCATCTTGCACCCCCCATTTAAAGCCCATCGTTAAAATGCACCCACCCACATCAACAATAGAGAAGTCCTCTCACGCTCAGTTCCCACAAATCGAAAACCCTTGTATCTCTCCAACCCTTCTCCCTCTCCAATGTTTATTGGAAACTCTTCATCAACGCACCAAATCAACAGTTCTTATTTCTCCCTCCCTCTCTATTTCTCTTGCGCGCAATTTCAAGTCGAAGACTGACGAGGCTCAAAACTTGCAGTCTTACAGACATAGAGACATAGAAGAGGAGAAGATAGACCCAACTCCAAGTGATACTCCATGCTCCGTATTTTTTTATTTTACTATTTATTTGATGCAATCATTGTCATGTTAAAAATGATTTGTTCTGATTTTTCCTCTTAAAACAGTGGATCTGGAATGGATTAAGCTTCATTTATTTATTTATATTTATTTTTTTGAAACTTATGAGTTCTCATGTGTTTCCCCTTTTTTTTTAAAGCTTTGTTTTGGATTATGTGAAAAGTGGTTTGATTTTCACACGTTCGCAGCATAGAGCCATTTTGATATCAAATCTAGTTGATTTTTTAGTAATCTGTTTGTCGATAGGGCTGGTTGTTGTTTGGTAATATTATATTAACCCAGAAACAAGCCCCTCAGAAATCAGAATTGTAAAATGTGGTTGGTGCTAGTATTTTGAGATCGTTGTTATTGGGAGTACTGCATTCGTCATTTGCTAATGAGTCCTAATATTTATGCAATCACTCAAGGCACCAACTTTATGTACATTATCCGCTTCTCTTTTGTCATTATTAATGTGAAGAAAGTATTACAAAATAATATTTTTGGATTTTTTCAATTGCCAACGTTCCGCACCCTACAAATGAAAATCCTTGGTCCGCCACTACCAGTGTATGAGGGCTCGTTCAACCTATTGGAAGCGAAACCTCATACAAAAAATTTAGGCAAGGGATCTCAAATAATAAATAAATAAAAAGAACTTGCAAAACCAAAATAACTATTTGTTTCATATCACACATTCATGATGTATAGGCACCATGAAGAGTTTCACTCCTGTTGCAGTAGTGGTCAAGGTTTAATTGATCAGATGTAAAAGAAATTATCGACTCCAATAAAACTAACAATGTGTTTTACATATTTTCAATCCAATGGTATGGAACACTTTGGAGTGGAGTGAAAACTTGACAAGCGCCAATTCAATTGGGGCAAATGGGTTGCATGCATTAGGTATGAACAGATTGGATTGTCATTAAGTGACCCATGATAATTTAATGAAGATTTTACGGGAAGAATCTTGAAATTTGGTCATTCCTCACGAAGAATCTCCGAAGATTGTGCAGCACAAATTCGGTCTTCCTGCCAAATTTTTTTAATTTTATACTTTATGTTTTTTTCTAAGCGACAATAGCGTTTCCTAGAAAAATTTGGAGGACGTTGGTGTTGCTGATCACGTATCCCTGGAAAAGCTGCGAATACAAGTTTTCTGCCATTCATATCGGTGGAAAAGCTGCGAATACCAGTTTTTCATCATTCATATCAGTGGGGCCGTTCTTATTGGTGGAAAGTTGGTGCTGTGAATATTACAAGTTTTCCACTGTAGATAGGGGCTGAAAATCTATGAATACAAGTTTTCCCTGACTCATAAGGGCTGAAAAGTTGCGTCCAAACCTGCTAGAACGATGCTAACATTGCTCTTATCAGACACGAGCGACGCTGGCAGCAACGCTAGCATCGCTCTCGGCGGCATTAAAAAAAAAATAAAAATTGGAAGAGGTCCTGACGGACCCCGTTTGTGCTACGGGGTATTCGGAGACCCTTCGCAAGGAATTGCCAAATTTCGAAACTTTTTCCGTAAAATCCTCTTTTTTTTTTTTTTTTTTAGAAAGCAAAGAACACATAAACCCCACCTTTGACTTAGAAAACTAATTCATTCTAGAGAATTGAATGTCCTCTTTTGAACATCCACCACTGATCCTTCAAGCCTTTCACAAAAAGAACCTTTTCTTTGATTTCCTAGAAATTTATAAGAAAGTACAAAGGACGTTCAGCTCAGCTATGGGCAGAACGTGAGGAGGTAGTTAGCACCGGTGCAAGTAAAAATACTACTAGCATCATCATAAGCATAGCTATAAGCAAGGGGACAAGCATTCTTGAAGATCATGGAGTACTTAGTGGGCTTGCATTTATCTGGAGTTCCATACGCCCCCCTGCAACAGTACTCTTCTGTTCCAAAAGCCACACATGCACTCTTACACCCTGCCGTTGATCCATCCGGTGCCGTCAATCTCAACTCAGGCAGGCAGACAGCGTTCACATCTGCTGAGCACCCGCTCACACGACAGTTGCCGGTCCCGCCTAGCGGGGTGATGGAGAAGGGCAAGTTAAAGCCATCGACTAGGCTGATGTCATAGAAGTCCTTGTTGCCTCCGGTCCCCAGAGTGAACTCCATTATTGTTGCTGGAGTTGCAGGCCCAGCACCATTGCATGGGATGTGAACCCCGCAGTCACCGGTGACACAGGTGAATTTCCCGCTGGTGTCGGTGGTGCAGCGTGTCCTGCCCCACATCCGGCCACCCCACCCTGCCGGGGCTTCCACTATCTGTGATGCACCTGTGTCAAGTTGAAACCCAGTCTGGGCCAATGGGGGCTTGTTAGCACTGTTCAAGGTGCCGGCCCACACTGTGTAGGTACACCTGTTTGTGAAAGTGAACGTGGCAGACTTGGCTCCTGAGTATCAACCATTCAAAAACAGAATTTTCATGAGAATCTATTTCAATGAATTTGTTTACATATATCTTTGTTGGGCAGCCCCACTCAATGGTCACCTTTTTTATTTTTAACTATCATGATATATATATATATTCTACCAAAAAAATAAACTATCATGAAACATTTTCAAAGAAATAATTAATCTTTAGATTGTGTTGGAATTTTCACTGTATTGCAAAAACGAAAAACATCATGACAAAATCAAAATAAAATGGTCAAGATTATTTAAAAATCCATTTTCGAACAATACCTTTTTTCTAATTATACATTTGCGGCATTTTGCAATTTATATTGTGAAAAGAATCCTTGATATGAAAACATCCTAACATTATATATTTAGAATATTGAGTTTTTCTGAATTCCAGTGGAGATATTCTTTTTTCTTTTCTATCTCTGTACCAGTTCAGGTGAGACGCATAGCCTTTCATTTTGCATGAAAACTTTTTTAAAACTATGATGTACATGGAGCATGTAACTTAATAACTTGTTGCAGTACTAAATGAAGTAGGGAGGATTTTCTCCTGCACTCCATGCTACGCAGTCCATTCAGATCGTTGCCGTTGTCATGGCAAAATCTGTGAAATTCAAGAGGGGCCCCACCTTTGGGGACAGTCTGGTTGAGTGCTCTCATGGAGCGCATAGCTTAGGAGAAATTTCCAATGAAATAACCTCTTGAAATTTGGAAACTCAGTCTCATTTGGATCCGTGGAACTTGCTTACAGTACCTTAATACTAATGGTTAGATACAAAAAGAGAAAGAACTGTAAACTCACTTGCAACTGAGTAACTCAAGTTATCCATATGCAAAAAAAATAGTTCACGGTTGACTAGACAGTAGACATACAATCAAGTTACACATCCAAACTGGGTCTCTTCTGGGGTAAAAAACCATCCGACAAAAAAGAACACATTTACAGAAGTCCAAACAGCAACAGTATGCTTACCTTATAAATCTGATTACATGCAACCAAAATCATGGTATATCCAAAACTCCAAACAGGCCTTGATACCAGGATATCATGACAATGTTCTTTGGAAAAAAAAAAAAGATCCATATTCAAATCCCAAAGAAGATTTTTAATATAAAATTATGTATACTAATATATTATTCCAGTTACATCCAAGCAACCCTCTTTGTTAGCCTTGTCCAGCAAATGGGAACCTTTGTCTCTCCTTTGTCTACATGTTGGTGTTTGGCAATAGACACAAAAGAGTTCCTCTGTTTCTATGATCTAACATATAAACAATGAATGGAAAACGAAGAAAGATAGAGCTCACCTGAGACAACTAGAGCAAAAACAAAGGAGAGGAGGATGACCCATTTTTCCATGGCTAAGAGAAATGTATTAGGATTCTCAATGTTAGATGTAGAGCTCAGCCGATGGGGATAGGAGGGGGGATTTATAGAGAGAAATTGCAGGTTCTTTTAGAAGTTTTCTATGTTTGGGTTTAATAAGATAAACCATATGCCTCCTAGTTTGGGTAAACCTTATCCCTACTGATTTGGTTACTTTATTGCCTGCTAATTTGGGTTCACCTTATCCCTTCTGATGCAGGCCAGACTATTGGGCCACGTTTGAAGGTTTATTCTAGAAGGCCCAAAGCCTACAAGGCCCAGCAATGACAACATCCAATCCAAGATTCTCCCACAATCTTTAATCTTCTAGAGGATTGCCTCAATTTAGTAGATTTCTTAATTTGCTATGAGTTAAACAATTATTAGGCACTTTCTAAATTCCCTAGATTCTTAGACTTAGGTAGTTTCTAATTTTCATGGTTTGATTGCTAAATTAGTGCTTAGACTCTATTATATAAAGGGTGTGATCCCCTCTCTTGGGATATATAGAAATTTAATGAAAAATTGAGGATTCTCAATCGTGCGATCTTCTCCCGTCTGTGGTGTGAGACCAAGACATCCTACCCCAAGCCGTTTGGCTTGGAGAATAGCCCGTTGGCTACCTCCTTTGTTCCTTGCGCTGCTTCACCTTGGAACCAATGAAAGTGAGGATTACAAGTGATTCCCACATTGGTGTCTGATTAAATCCTAAAATATTTTTTAATGGAATCCTCATGTCCCTAGTTTTTGAGGAATCCTCCCATCTGCATAAAGAGTTGATAACCTTTATTTGCCGCCAACAGAGTTTCATGAATCCCAAAGAGCCTCGGTTCTGTAATGTGATATGTTATTTCAACATCTGAGAGCAATTAGTGAACAAAACGAAGCTCAAAAGGGGAATCTATAAATAGAATAAGTGCGGTGGGCGAAGTGGAGACAAGCAGCTCAAAGAGACGAGAAAATTATGTTTGAGATTGTTTGAGCAAGCATGTGGAAGACTATGAACAGCCTACTCATGTATTTGCTAGTACAAGAACAACGAAAAGACACACCAACAAAGACATCTACGGGTTCAAAATAGAGCTCTCAAAGTCGACATGAAATATGTAGGGTAAGACTTCAACAATGAATGAATAGAGTAAGATAACAACATACATCTGCAATATGGTTTTCAAGTGATGGTTGTCTCTTTCCAAATTAAGAATGAAAGAAAACAATGCCAACAGCAGAACACGGAATCCAAGCACTAAAGAAACCAAAAATAATCCACGACAAATGACGCTAATGTTGTTGGTATTTTAGAAGTATCATAATGTTTTAATGAGCAAAATGCAAACCAAGATATTCTTTTTCTTTATTGAGTATATTGGCAACTCAAACTCACACACCTCACACACATACCCATGTCCCTAACCAGCTATAACCATCAGCTTGGGACCAAGATATTCCAGTATCAACATGATTCAGGATATTCTCACAGCATTTACCTGAGCTCTATAACCTTTTAACTTTCAAGAAAAAAGTTTCTTCCACAAATAAAATACAATTTTAACTTTAAAAAAAAAAAAAATCTTCAAAGACGCTCTCTAAACTTTTAAGTTAACGTGATGTTCTCAAGATATACACAATACCACAGTGTCCTTTATTGGGGTTGTGTGTTGAACCATTCTCTTTTTGTCTTCATCAGATACTTCTTACCCTTTCCTCATATCCACGGTCCATTAATTCCTCGCACACACACACATTAGTATCTCCTTGCAGAGCATTTTCTTTATCTTCATCAGGTACTTACTTCCCTTCCCTCATATGCACAAATTCGCTGTGCGTGCATGCATATGCACTTATAAAGATTATTTTGAATGGTAACATGACTTGAACATGCAGGCTCGTGATTGTGATCATGCACACGTACACACACACAACAGAGGGCTCATTTTCATGTAACCCAATTATAAAGTTAGGTTATAAGATGGCATAGATTATTTTATAGTTTATTAGTATCAGTAGAAGTCATTAAACCTAACTGATAGGCCTAAAATGATGAAGATGAAGATTTGTTAAATCACTGATTAAGCTCTTTTTTAATTTATTCTTCTATTCTCTTAGACCAGATTATCATGATATTATCTTAAGACAATCATCACCACCACCATCCTATCCTTATCCCATCATTACCTTGAGACAATAACTACCCCCAATATAAATCTGCCTCAATGTCCATTTCCCATATCATAAAATTGCAAATTAACAGAATACTAACATTCAAAAATTCCATTTTTATTTTCATTTCTTCTGCATTTTCATTCTCATTCTTGTTTCAAGCACAAAAAATTAAAAACAAAGCACAACATACAGCAGAGATAAAAACCCATTTTAACAAACACTCACTTGAGTAAAAACCCAGATTTCACCTCAAGTAGCTGCCCCTTCTTCCTTAGTGGCCTCCAGGCCTTTCCATATTCTGGGACATCCTCTGTCAAGATTATCTACAAAATGAAAAACCCCAGATGAAGAAATCTTCAAAAGACCCCAAATTAGCAGTAGATTTTATGGGACATAAGCCAATGAAGGAGATGCATACCTTCTTGAACTTTCTGGCTTTCTGCTGAGCAATTACCACTGTTGAAAAGAGATTCTTGCCAATGGTTCCTGGGTTCTGATGGGCTTTTGTTATGGAGATGCTTGAGCTCTGCAGCAGTGAGCAACAGCTCCATGAATGAGCTTTTCTCCCTCTGTTCTCCCTCTGCTTTATCTGGTCTGGTTTGAGCAAGAAGGGAGATTTCACTGGGGTTTTGTCTGGTGGAAAATTTTCCTTTTTGTTATAAATGGGTGGCCCACGGATGGAAGATCTACACCGTTGCCTGATTAATGATGGAAGATCTACACCGTTGCCAAAAGTTTCTATTTCAATATTGGAATGGAAGATCGGAACCATCTAATTTCATGATCCGCTGTAACCTTTTATTGTTATTACTGGTAAGGTATGTTGCCTGATACTTCGAAATGGGTAACGTATCGTGTGGTATCATATCTGATACTTCACCGTTTATGTGTACAATCTGTGTCACTGCCGTGTCTATAGCGTATCCTATCCATATCCATGCCGTATCTAGGCATCATAGCTAGTAAGGGTGAAATCTTACAAGCCGGGCAAGGTCCATCTTGGAATTCACCCAGTTTAAGCCTAACCCAAATTACTTGTAGGTTAGCCCAAGCTTTGGCCCAATGCCAGATTGATTTGAAATTTCAAGTCCAAGCCCAAACCCAAGTACGTTAAATCTGAACTATCACAATAACCCATGCTAAGCACAAACAAGACCCGCACGGCTAGGTCCCTGCTCTATTTAACTACTTTGAGAGCCTGTTTGGATGTATAGTGAATTGAAGTATGATGAGGTGAAGCATCAAATCAAGAGAAAATAAAATATAAGGTGTTATGATGGTATTTTATTTTTAGTTATTTGGTATGCAATTTTTTTGACTTTTTGTATAGAAAAGTGGAGTTTTTTTTGTCTTTTAATGGAGAAATGATGTTGATTTTTTTTTATTTTTTATTTTTTAATTTGGAGGGTATTTTGAAATTGGGTACTTTTGATATGACCATTTGTCATTTCTTGTCTTGATTTACTTTACTTCACTTTAACTGATTAATTGTCAAACACGCCCTTAACATTGTTTTAACAAAATATATGATCTCCAACCATTTATCGGATCTTTTGTATTGGCCATTTTGTTAGCCATGGGTCCCTGTCGACCCCAAGAAGAGGAGCAACCAGATCATTGAGTCCTGCCAACATGACATGTTTTCTAGGAAAAATAATATCCATTTGTATCAATTGTTATCTTGTTCCATTTAGACCTTGATTTATGTATGCATTTCATTAAATTAAATGTGGTGTGTATTACAGATCTAGGGGAGAAGTTTCAAGGATGCGTATGGTTGCCTAGTGCGCCAAAATTACGACTTAGAGCCACTGCTAGGAGAGCTTCAGCAAACCGAGAGTAACCCAAACCAAGCCCATATTTGGTTTTATTTGGAGTTTTGGACATTTTTATGCATGGGCTGTAATCAGATCCGAAAGTAAAATTTAGCCATAACGTTGAAGTTAATATGCACAATCATTAAAAACTAGCAAAAAGTGCCCCTACTAGGCACGTGCAACATAATTCATAATAGCATTACCTATGAATATTAGAAACTTATTAAAATTAAAATACACGCGTGCACACCTCATAGTGGGGCCCACTGGATGACCCATCCAAATGGACCGCACACCTGGGATCCCTTTGAATTATAATGATCCCTTTAATTTTTACTCCCATCTGGGTGGACTGTACCATTGGATTGACGGTTCAATTTATAAAGGGGTCTAACTTGTTGGCTTCTGATGGAGGGCCGGGTTAGGATGATCAAATGGAGTCCATATTTCGCACACCTCTCCATGCAGAGCAGTTACCACATTGGATATGCAATCAAGATATGTGACGGTTATGATTTGTGACGTAAATTGTAAATATCAAGATAAATAACTA